>JAOWCC010001176.1:0-61371 GCA_030867875.1 Actinernus sp. WN-2022
GATGTTGTAAGACTGCACATTAGCTTTCTTCTCTACAGTACAATGCAGTGGTTGATTTAGGGGTAGCTAAATGACAGTTGCATATGTACATTGGGATAATAAATATCTTGAAGTTCTTAGACAGTTAAATGTGTTAATTGTGTCAGTTTAATGTTTTACCTCTCATTTGGTCATTTGTATTTGGTCTGGCCAAATAGGCTAGACAAAATATTGCAATCTCATAAAAATATCACACTCACACTAAACTGTCTAATAAGATATAATATATGTTGAATGAAACAAAGACTGCTTAACTCTTTCGGGTCCGATCGTGTGTGAGCTCAATTGGTGAAATCCTCGTCTTTCCGACATGTCCAGATGTGATGCACATTTTTTTTCTCATATAGGTCTCAGGGGACCTATATTTACAGGCTCGGACCCGAAAGAGTTGATATTTATTTACAGAGGACTTCCTGGAAATTAACCAGGCAACAAGCAACTACCACCATCTGAGTTGCAAGAGGTGAAATAGAAAGTGGGATTGTTCTTCCCACAAGTTTAAAAAGTTTTAGGCGTTGATTAAACCTCTCAATGTGAATTCTTGCCTTAGCAATCTTTCGTGTAGATAGTTCCTCTGCAACACTTAGGTGGTCTCTCCCTTTCAAAAAAGCTGGAATCTTGATGCATGCTTGGAGGGGATTCACTAGATCTTGTACAGTGAATCCTCTATCCACCAGGATCAAATCATTTGGATGGATATGTTTTAGTATACCACTATCTTTAAATATTTGTACATCATTTATATCTCCTTCAAACAAATCAGACACAAAGCATGCACCACCATTGGGGGTCACAGCAATCAGACACTTGAAGGTATTTGAATGCTTGTAAGATGAATACGTATTACCTTGTCTCGCAAAATTCCTTGAAGTTTCAACTCTGAACTCCGTACAGTCTACAATGCATCGCACATTCTTGATAGTTTTGAAGACCTTTGGAAGAAAACGCTGCAAATGTTCCTTAGCTGGAAACATGACCTCCTCCATCTGCCTAAAAACCTTGTACATTAGCTGGATAAATGTGGTAAATATACATCTGATAGTTGTTTCCTTGATTTGCCTTCCAGGGCAACTTAGAAGGACAGATAATGTCCTAATAGCAAAGCCAGTCTTAAGCCTGAGAAGGCAAATAAACAGTTTTTCTCTCGTAGACCAATGAGAAATTCGTCCAGCACTGCTAACTTTGGCAAAGTTTGATCTTGGTCCCACCCTACTGCCACAGCGGCTAGTCCAGTATATGATACTATTCAAAGGGCAAACATCATTCAAAAAGTTATGTAAAGCCTCAAACTGAGGGGATGTAAGGCCTACAAAATGCTTCATTAGACTTGAATCCTTGACAGTTACTTCGTACGACAGATTGCTTACGACTTTAATGCCTTCTTTTTTGTACTGAGAAGTAGTTAGTTCGTTTCTTAAAATCATTGTTTCAACCTTACTCGCCAGGTCGTGCTTTGAAATTTTTGTTTGTGTTCCCTTGTCGTTCGGACTATCTGACTTAAATTCCGACGATGGTGGAAAACAATCCTCTATCAAATCAGAAGAATCTTCTGATTCAAATAGGTTTTCGAGTTTCTTCACTCGCTTTACATTAACGAACTCATGTCTTACTGCAGGCGCCTTCCGCTTAGGACGAGTAGCTTTCTTGACCTCTCTGGAAGTAAAATTTGCTTTCAGCGGATCGGGATACTCTTGGCTTGGTCCTTTTTCTCCAGGCCAATGAAGACAGCAGATATATGTGTTTCTTGTGATATTATTCACTGTAAAATATTTACGAGAACAGGCTGCGATCCATCGTAAACATTTATCGATTCCCTGAGATGGCTTCGGAAATGGTATGAAGATTTCCTTCCCGGACTCTTGCATCTCTTTCAACGATTTCTGTAGTTTATCGGGATATCTGGAGTCAGTGTTGCACTTACCCCAACAGCAATGCTTAGTACTAACCATTTTCTCGAATTCCAGGACTTAAATCACTACGGTTTTGCCTAAATTATCGAATAGTTCTAAATTTCTGCTCGCGTTTACGAGTCAATTACAGTAAAATAACCCCGAGCGAACGCAATGTTTGTCTGAGCCACGTGGGGGGTCTAAAGGAATGCAATCTATTTTTAGAATTACCGCGCTCCGCTATTAACAATCAACTTCAAAATAAGAGAAATTAGTAATACGAAGGATGAATCAGCGATAAATGCATACCTGATTCTAGCCTTATTTGTGCTCTCCTCCCCAGCTCTGTCATGGTCTCGAAGCCACAACTTACGATAATTATCTTCTTGTCGATTTTACACCGAAAGAACATTTACCCATTATAGTTTATACAGATGGCTTTGTAGCATCCGCCATTTTATTTAGGACTAGAACCCAGTCTGCTGTTGTGCACCACAGGTAGCCCGAACACAGATGTGTACATTCCATGTGGAATATTGGAAGAAAAAACTCTCTACCGTTGAATCAACCTTTCCTTTCTTGTCTATTTATATATATATATTGCTGATCAGATCCCTACATGCTAGGAGATCCGGTGTTTTATCATTTCGTCTGTGGTGCCCAACATATATACCAGAGTGGGTAATTTATATTGAAATATTTATGAATCTCATGAAACAGAACTGAAAATACTCATAATGCACTACTAATACATCTACATAATTTTGTTTGCAAAACTTTAATTTTTGTCAAGCTGATTATAGGTTAAAATTACCCATGATGCACCTGATATATGTAACTGTTATGGGGTCAAATGTTTGCATACATTCATACACAAGGTCACAACACTGAATTATAAATGATTTCTAACATCCCGTGCATATATCCTGTATATTCACACGACCCACATACGGCCATCCCAATAAAATGTTCCGTTTCCAATCGCCAGACCGACCCAATTTTTTTTGGAAAAGTTAACAAAAATACAAAGCTTGACATTTACCCAATTTTTGATAAAGATTAAAAAAAAAAATTGAAGAACATACTTTCAACTACACCTCTTTTCCTAGCTCTCTACGTATTTGCATTTTATTGGGATGGCCTAATCAGCTGTGTCGGTGCCGAACTGGAGCGCAGTGCCATCCTGGAAAGCGAAGTTCAGAAATGTCTGACGTATGTTGCTATTGCTACAAACTATCTTAGAAAAGGGTTCAGAAAACATATGGGTGAACGATGAAACATATTGTGTGGATCGTGACAGATTTTATCCAGACCTGAATTACGCTGGATTTACATATACATGTATGTGCGGGGCGCTTGTTCAGACACACGGTAAGCCACGCAGTTTACAAGCATGAGTAGTTATGTTAGTTATCTTCCCATTAATGCGGCTGACCAACAAGCACTGAGGGTGGTCACTGCCAGATATTTGTTTAACGTCCAAAGTGGTTCCTTAGCGTCCTGTGATACACAGCTGCTGATGAATACGAGCGTCGTGAGATGCAATCTCGTTCCCAGAGCCCGCGATCTTTTGACCAGCGCCAAGATACTGGCCAAAAGATCGCGGGTTATGAGAACGAGATTGCGTGAGACGGGACCGCCATTTTACGTGATCATCCGATCGAGGCACGAGGCATAGAAAAGGCGTAGGCGCGAACACTGCGCTTCTCTGTTTCTCTTAATGTTGCCTGGGTGGCTAATTGAACGAGCAGGAAGCATACACATGTTTTGCTGCACGGGTGGATATACGAGGAAACGTTGTTGCCGAAAAAAAACTAACGAATGCGCACTGTGGCAAATTGTCTTGCCGGTGGGGTCTGGGTTTGTGTTGCTAAGAAACACATATACTGTGTGTCACTGGAGCCTAGTAAACATTGTTTTCCTCTATAGCCAACGTGAAAACATTGTTGCGGAAGCAAATTTTGCCTCATCGAAACAAAAAAATGTCTTTGAAATGCTTCAGAAAAATGTTTTCCTTCCTGGAAGATGATTTTTTTTGCGCAAATTTTCCCGCGGACTTTGACTCGTTTTTACAGACAAATGTATGGAAAACTAAATCCACGATTGCATGCTTCCCAGCACAGCTACATCCCTCAAATTTCGATCAATTAATCTTTTACCTGGTATCTTAAGTTTGTATCTGAAGAATATTTCAGAAATTCGATTTTACGGATTTTATTTGTCATAGGATTCCCATACAAACACTGTATTTCGCGCCATGTTTACACCCCTTTCAAAATGTCGGAATTATAATAAACCGCGAACTGGTCTATTACCTTAAAACTGTAAAGAAATACGTTATTCTTTGTGTACGAGGTTTGTAGTTTCTCAGCTGTAGGATGGCCGGTGTCCGCGGGGAACAGGATATCAGGACACGTGACTTGTCCCTTCGTGTGTACCGACCTTTAATTTACGTCTGCGAGCGGGCGAGGCGCGCGGCGTGATTTTTTTTTCACTTGTGTGGGTTGTTCTTTTATCTTTTGTTTTCCATATTGATTTTCTTTGTTTTTTTTTATGCAACGAGCTCCGCTATAAAGAGATACGAGGACGACAGTAACAAATCGCATACAAGTGTATCACAGGCAGCTTTAAGCAGAGAGTGAGCCATTATGCACTAGTCTAAATCAACCCCCACCCCCACCCCCCCCCCTCCCCCTCCCACCCTGTCCCGGGTTGGGGGAGGAGGAGGAGGAGGGGGGGGGGGGGGGGGGGGGGGGGGGGGGGGGGGGTTACTTTGACTAGTGCATTACCACCCCGTCCTAAAATCAAAAATGAATAAAATATCCTGTCTAGACAGTACAGTACAGGTGAAAATATTTATAGATTTTATGATAATTTTACTTGACACGCGCCATCAACAACATCCGCGCCAAGTGCCAAGGCATTTCATACAATTCTTAGTAAGGGGGTCGGGACATGCCTTCAACGGTAATATAGTTGTTTTTCCCTGGTAACGCCGAGAAGATATGCCACATTCCCTCGTTGAATATACACAAAATGAGCACTTGATCAAGTCCAAATCCATCTCGTGGATAGGGCGGGAAATACACGTACAGACGTTACACGCAGTTCCTGTCACGCAATTATTGAGATATCATTATATCACTGAAGGGATTTCATCTATTTCGGTGATACCACATTTGATTTCATGGATTATACACACATTTTGGTATTTCAACGGAACGAACAGAATATTATGCACAAGATTGAAACAAATTGAGTCCGTAACAAGGTAGTAACGACATCAGAATGGCTTCCCGTTGCTGAATCTAAACGGTTCTAACTTGGCCAACTATTCGATGAGCATATAATAAAGGGCTTCCAAGAAAACGAAACCATTAGGTTTTTTTTATTATGAAAAGAAAACATCGTTTCTTTACAGAATAAAAACTAAAAACTTGAATAGAGAATCGGCTAAAGAACCTAAATACGACTGTACGTGCATTTCTACTTGTCACTCATTCACCCCGCTACAGAGGCTCGCAAAATTCAGAGTGACTCGCCGGATTAGAAGCTGTATTTAAAGCGTAGCGTAGTTTGAAATCCTCTATATATCATATTCAAAGAAAATTCATTGTCTTTGATCCAATCAAACAATTTTAAACGAAGATACTGCCATAAACTATGAGTACCTATTTTTCAGCTTTGACTCCGTCAAACTCGACAATAATTCAGTCACTTTAGATATCTGCATATCGGGTGATGGACTTGGTCACCCTTCAAAACTAAAATAATATTGAAAATGAATGTGCATTCGAATTCTTAAAGCAATTATTGTCAGAAAATCTGTGAAGTTCACCGTATTTTCGATTTTAATCGAAAAAAAAATCGCCGTGTCACCATATCGTCGTTTGTTCAATAACTGAACATTGCGGATTTTGAGAGTGCGTACTCTCTAACCCAGCATTAACTTTACAGAGATTTTTTTTACCAGATGCAAAGATCTATTGTAAGTCAATCTAGAAATATTTCTAAATTCAAAGAAAAGAAGGCCGCAACTCTGCAAACGGCCATTGCCAGACAGCATTTATCGGGTTTTAAAAAGACCTATTAAAGTAGCGTTAAATAAAAATTCGACAGAAGCAACAAAATATAAATAAAAATAGTTGATTTTGGTTTTAATATGCTGACGGGACTTAGTACTAAAGCAGGTAAAAATATTATCTTTCTGCTTAAAATAATTTGCGATTGCGACATGTTACAACATAAGGTATATTTTGCTCTGATTTTGAGCATTTCAGGGGGTCAAACAGTTAGATTGTCATATCTCAAAGGCCTTTTACATTTCAGCCAAACTATTTCACATGGGACATTAGCTAGTTAAGATATAAATGTGTGCCAAGTTTAAAGGAAATCGGAGAGGTGCACTGTAGACTCGTCTGCATGGTTTTCACATGGATCCTCTCTTAAATTAAAAGGTCAACATACGAGAAAAACAAAAATATTAAATAACATATATACTAGGGGAGCAGAGAATGAAAGTCACCGCGCTACCGGCCAGGCTGCTAACCCTTTCACTCCCGTGGGGTTTTAACTGATTTTTGGCTCTTTCTAGACTGCAACGAATCCTCCCCCCCTAAGAAAACTGTAGTCACTGTTACCATGGAATTTTCAACTGACCTATACTACTGGGGGCTCAACGTTTTTTGTCAGCCATTTTGGATACGTTGACGTCGCATTGCTATGGAGCTGGAGGGAAGTTTGTTTGGGGGAATACAGAATTTCAGGCTTTTTAAAGCCTTTTTCTCCATTTATAGAGTGCTGGAGGACATCATTAAGTCTGATGAGAGCTTCAATCAGCACTTTCTCAAAGAACTGAGTATGTGCCAGTTTATTGTGACAGAGAAAGAGCCTCATTTCCCACTCGTGAATGGGCCAGGACGTCTTCGGTCACTTTAGCGTGGGCTTTATAAATGGGGGTCTGGAGCCACCTATCATAGCTTTTTTGGAATATTGGACAATATTTACTTGCCATTGATTCCAATATGAAGGTATTAGGTCGAAATGGCTTTAGACTAATGAAGATGGGGGAAGGGCCATGTCGCTGTTTGGTAGGATTTCCCGGCATGCTTTGCGGTCATTATGGATGAATTTAGCTTGCTGTGAAGTGCTTGTGGACAGAATGGCTTGGTGCTGGGCAAGTTTAGGTGTTGGGAGACAGAAAGTGAGGTTAGTGCAAACATGAAACTTTAAATTTTATGTGAAATATGCATTTTTGTGAGAAAATTTAGAATCTGAGGAGAAATATTTGTTTCTGTAACTGTCATTTTAGTCCCTTTTTCTGCAGTGAAATTATTCATTTTTAATATGCCTAATGCAGTTCAATAGGATCATTTGTCTATACATTAAGGTGTGTGAGAATCTCAGGGCATTGCTCTTTGAACTTAGTCAGATTTAAACCCTCAAAGTAAGTAACCAGTAATAGTGCCATATGGCACTCTTGGGAGTGAAAGGGCTAAAGACTGCTAAATTCAGCTAATAATTCTTCACTTTGGTTATTACTAAGAGGATTTCAAATGAAAGTGTATTTCATCTTCAATCTCATGTGGCCCGAGTGAAAGCCCAGATGGGCTCTTGTTTAAGTTTACCTCGAGAGTTGAATATTGCTTCGCTCATCATAAATTAATTCTGTGCTGAGTGTGTATTTATTAATTCTGTGCTGAGTGTGTATTTATTCGAAAGCACTTGGTCCAGGATGATTGTGAAAGATTAGTTCATGCCTTCATTATATCTAAACTTGACAAATGTAACAGCATTTTGTATGGTTTACCGGCATGTGAACTTGATAAACTATGTACAGCGTGTGCAGAATACGTGTGTAACTCGAGCTGGGAAGTTTGACCATATTTCCCCTATCTTATATAAACTTCACTGACTGCCAGTTAGAGAATCACTTTTAAAATAATTTTACTTTAATTACTTTTAAGGCTCTCCATGGCCAAGCTCCCAAATATATAAGCGAATTACTCAGACCTTACAGACCTTCTCGTTCACTCAGATCGACTTCACATAATTTACTGTCAGTTCCTTGTTGTAATACTGTAACCTATGGCGACAGATCATTCTATGTCGCTGCAGCTAAACTGTGGAACTCTCTTCCGGATTATATTCGAAGTATTGATATATTAACTAGGCTTAAATCAAGTTTGAAGACCTTTCTTTTTAGATGCTATTAGCTAGTTACTTTTTATATATTCATGTAATTTTATTTCGATTAGGTATAATATGTAAGAGCATCGAGACTCTGTAGGATGCTCCTAATACGTTATTATTATTATTATTATTATTATTTCTGGCTTCGTGTTGGCGAGTGACAGTGTTGCTCTCACAGTTCAGGAGTTCAGATGTCTTCAGACTTCGATAGAGGATAGTAACCCATAACTGCTCAACCACAGTATATGTATATTTGCTAGTAAATCTCTCAGTATCGGTTTCGATATATTAAAATATCAGCTATTCAGTATACCTGTGTAACGGAAACGTACACAGGTCTCGATACGAGATCGGTAAACCAGCCAAAACACGGTCGAAAATATTTTAGTGTTGGCCTACCGATCACGGTGTTTGCGTTGGTATGTATTATGACCGAGAGTAAAATGAAATGTGGCATAAAACCTACGAAACGTACCTCAAAGTTCAGGAGTTCAGAATAGCGTCCGCAGAATCTGGCGACTGGACTGGAGATAAATCTATTAGCGCCAACAATTAATGCATAATTTAACGCATGCGCAGAAATTTTGTTGCACCGAACAAAAAAACGGCCTGCAGATTTAGACTCGTACCTGCCACAGGCATCCCGAGTAATGAACACTCCCTCAGTAAATACTTCAATATTCAAGGTTTAACTTTGTAGTTTGTGTTATACAAGCTACCGACACTCATAATAGACGCGGTGAACAGGAGTTCAGCCTCATTCCCGTCGTATTCGTGGTACGAGCTAAATCTAAGCGACCCCAGCAACCAGTTCCCCTTTTCAGTGAAGTTTGGACAGTGATCTACGTTCCGTTCACAATCCGCTTCAATTCAGGCAAGTTGATGCACTTTATTGGGGCTAATAGTTTTAGTTTAGTTCTCATCGTGCAGTCTGGCAAACCTCCCCTTTTCATTTTTTATTTTATTTTAGATTATGGGTGCTCCATGTGTTCTGATTCTCGGCCATTCGTTTATTCGACTGCTTCGGGACTTTATTAAGTCTTCATGCAATCCAGCGCTTAACCTATCCTTGGGTTAACTTTGCACTGACAGGCGGGAGAACAGTTGAAAAAGTCATTCGTTTGGATCTCGATGCAGTAAAGGCCTTTACACCGGACATTGTTAATTAATCGAATGATTTAACTAAGTCGGGGCCAACTACCGTGGGTTCTTCACTTGAGGATTTGGTACCGAGTCTTGTATTCTCGTTTTAACGTGAAATATATCGTGGTTTGCCAGACAAATATATAATTTGCGCTATACAACTGAATACATTTACCAAAGTTCGTAGCATGGGCTAAGGGAAGGAAAGAATGTCAATACCCCTTAAATTATATAGCTGGTGTAGTTTCTACATTTACCCGGCGAAGCATGAGTAAATAGATTGAGTAAATAGATTGAGTAAATAGATTGAGTAAATTGCTTGAGTAAATAGATTTATGTAATATGGTGCTAAATTATAAAGCGCTTCATAAACTAAAATGGCAATACCCTGTTGTCTATGAGAGCGAAGTGACGTTTTATGAGCTTTCTTTAGGAGTACAGTATAATCGCCACACCTGATTATCTGGAGTCGGTACGTTTGGGTGACCGAGTGGTTAAATCCTCTTACCTCTGTGACACGGATTCGATTCCTGGAGAATGCGTCTGATATATAAGTTTGTTGGTATCCCGCTATATATACGATCACTGAGTCCATTTTTTCGGCGATCGTAGCGATCATTACGGTGGCCGGTAAGGGACATGCTGCACTGAAATAAACAATTCATTGCCTCGTGCGAAAATAAAAAATAAACTGATGCAAATAAAAAATGTATACGGAAATTATAAAAAAGATGCTGCAAATAAATGAAAATTGTCACTGCAAATTAAAACAGATTGCTGCAAACTAAAACTGGTTGCTGCAAACTAAAACTGGTTGCTGCAAATTAAATTGTTGCTAGAAATTAAAACTTGTTGCTGCAAACTAAACGTGTTGCTGCAAACTCCGTCGCTGTAATTTTCCCGCCAATATTACGGGTTCGCTGTGGAAAACGCACGCGGCACATGCGTAAAACTTCTAGCTGCTGTGAACTGAGGGTGTGGGGGTGAGTAGTATACTCCTTCCCGATCGAAAATCTGACTTTTTACTGTACTAGAAACCACATATTACATGTAGTTGTATACTAAAACTACGATGTTTTGTCCATCGTGTTCCGCCGAGGTATTTTCCTTGGCGTCTAACTATTGTTGTAGTTGCGGCAATCCACTTCGTGCTGGAACCTCCAGGAGCAGATCTGCTCAAGGAGTGATGAATATTGTCAATGCCAATGGAGGACTTCCGAAGGAGAAAAGGAGGAGGGGGCATTGCACATGGGAATGACGCCCCGGAATACGAAATAGTTCCCTTCCCAAACCACTTCGAGGTCAAGGAGAGCTACAGCGACACCAGCAGAGGAAACTGAGATAGCCAATGACGTCTACCACGCGAGTCGTATAGTAAAACCAAGAAAACTAAGAACCTAGACCCACCACAAGAGGTTGTTATCCAAACAGAGTTAATGCTGGTGAAAGATGGGACGGTAGCCGCCAAACGTGGGCTGGTCGGGCTGAACTTCCCATTAAAAGTCAATATTCATCTACACCGGCGAAGGACGTACTCGACTATGACCTGTAGCATCTCTAAAAATGTGGCCATTATCAGACGACAGGAAGCCGACACACAGAACTGGCAAATATAATACGTAAAGTTTATTTTGATACAAGTTTAAAGATTTAAACTTTAGAATTAACGCTATATTCATCCTGCAAATTTGAGGTAAACAAGGCGGCAAAATACGTTTGAAAAACTGACAGCCACAGGAAGCCCAAAACCAATCTTGAGGATGAATTGTACCCACAGGAAGCCCAAAACCAGTTTTGAGGATGGTAAGTCTGTGGTTCAATCGGAAGGCCTGAGCGGATACAAGCTTCTCTTCCCCGATAAAACGGAAGTGGATAGAGATGTATTGGGAGAAAATACTCCTTTTACTATTGGCAGTTACAAGGAGAAAATAGGAAAACCATTCTCGCGAATAATTCTGACATCTGCAGAAGCTGCCTGTCGACTGACGGTGATGGAGATGATGCAACTTCAAACTCCACGTCAAAAAAAGGACAGAAAGAAAGCCCAATACTAAGATTGTCTACACTTTAGCTGATGTCGACCAGGTAAGCTTAAATACATGAAAGGTCCAGAAAAGCTTAAGCTTATATACAAAACATAAGCTTAATCAGTATGGGTCAATTCCTGCCTGTTGGAAATATTCCTAGCCCCGGGCTGTGGACAAGTAGATTTTTCAAGCCCTTATCTTCCTCCCGAATATACACTCTACATCCTCAGAAAAATCCCCATGAATTGAGTTGCCTGCGTTGTGCGCCTTTATCTACATAGCGAGATGAGCCACAGGAAGCCCGAGCTGTACGTAAACAATCTTATCCACAGGAAACCCGAGCTGTATTATGAGCGCACGCGTATTTAAAACAACCAACAGTAGAATCAAGTCGTAAAGACATTTTATTTCACAATCTGTGACATGAGTGAGTTTCGGGGACTTTGCTAAGAAAGAATGGATTAACAGAAAGACATCAGTGACAAATACACAAAATGTGAGGATGGCGAGCCTGTGGAAAAACCTTCGGGGTTAACTCTCGCGTTGAAAGGGAAATATAGGAATTCTTAAAGTTCGTTTATGTTTTGACCTACGTGAAATTTTGCTTTGAAGAGGCTTCTCGACGAAAACTGAAGCAATAACGTCACAATTCGAGTAAACGAAACGCCTGCCGAGGCTAGGATCGCTGAAGAAAGTGGTCAGCGGTCGCAGCGATATGGAAACCGCATGTCACTATGTCAGTCTGCTCTGGTCTGCGACGGTGTGCGTTGTTAGCCTCACGTGAACTTAAAACCAAAATACTAAAACCCTGATGATACTAAAACCCAGTTCGTACTTAACCATGATTAATTAATTATTTCTCTACAAACTTGTACTAAAGATAATACAAGATCCGTTTCAATTAAGCTACCTTTCTCCGTCGTTAGCACGCGGCATATCAGCGGAACTGGTGCTTTCTACGCTTGCTTGGCTTGGACATAAATTTGAACACGTTCTCTGAATGTGTTTTTTTTCTCGAAAACGTTGTAATAAAGCCGAACCTTTAAATAATACCAGTGTTCTTTTGCTTGAAGCGGCGTCATTTTTAACTGAAAATGTTCCCTTTGGACTGTCACTTTAGTTCCTTGGTGGTTGTTAAAAACAACACCGGCTTCGGGCGATGCAAAGCAAATTGACAAACAAATTGACAAGGAAAATCCACATAGAACTAAACACTTTTCGCTTTCATACCGGCGTCGTTGTTATGTTTTGGCTGTACCTATTTTTTCATATCACGGTACTTCGGGCTCCAGATTGGTGTGTCAGGACGAATACGTACAAGAGGCTTTTAGCTAATTTCTGGGGAAAACATGAACTTTTAGATGACAGAAAGATAAAAAGGCATTTTTAGCACAATTTTGATTTATGCGCGTCACACATCAGCCGAAGCTGACCGTTCGAAACAACAGCCAGCGAGAAATTGATATTTTAAACTGATAAACATTCTTTCATTCATATATTTTCTGTTTATTGAACATGACTTAGTCATGTACCTTGTAATCAAACGCTTTGTGTATGGCAAGTTTAAAATTCGCTCGTGAAAACAATAATTCCATGCATGGGGCTTAAATTTATTTCTGTAAATCCAATCGTCTTGAATCGTGCTTGAAATAATCTTTTGGAATTTAATTTTTTGACCGGAAAAAGAGTATTTTCTTTTTGTGTAGATTAAGTGAGCACAATATATACATATATATATATATATATATATGTTTATAGGTGGGTGTTTTCTTAGCTACAATCATAAAGTCCCCGCCTCTTACAACATAGACGCTATAGCCAATTCTACTCAGTTCCATTTCCTTTCTGTTTTGAAACATTATGCCCCACTTAGGGGTATTGTCGACCTCAATTCTCGACCCGTGTCTTTGGAAGTGTAGATCTTAAAATGTGTAGGTAGTTTGTTCCGTTTTCTGATGCTACAAGTGATATCACCCAACCCTTACTTGACCTCAATGTTTGTTTACACTTGTCGGACAAAACATCGAAAAAAACGGAGTTAAACTTTGTCGTGCGCTTCAAAACACCTGCCTTGAACAGCTTGTTGGCAAAGTTTCTTTCAAGTCTTATTAGCAATAAAGGGATGTGTTTTAGCACTGAGAAGCTGTTAATAGCTCCCTTGGTTGTCTAAACTCATACTCACAGCCTCACAGTTCTTGACTCACTTTCCCGAAAAAGTGATAAAAAAATAAAATATTCAAAGCTTTATGATTCAAATGATATCGAGGACGAATCTAGGCACTTGGAAAGAGCCGTTACAAATTTGAAAATTCAAGAGAATTATTTTGTTTGACTATTCTTTTCATTCAGGGAAATGGCTGTAAGTGCCTAGAATTTGATTTTTCTGTCGAGATTTTATCAAAAGTTTAGTCTTTAGGAGTAAGTATAGCTTTTAGATGCTATAATGGATAAGTTTCTCTGTCAGTTTAATGTCTCTCCCAAATCGTTTAATCGCGGCTCAAAAGCCTAACGACTTCTTTCCCAATAGAACATCGAATACTTGGATTTCTCAAAGATTTCATGAAAAGGCTGAAGTTTAATCTTGACCATTCTTAATCCCATAACTGTTCTAACTAACCAAACTTTGGACATAATAATCGTCGATAGAGAAATATCAATTCAAACGTCAAGTGTTTTTTTTCAGTTTGGACATAGTAGAGGAGACTGTGCTAACTATAGTTTGGACGGAATGTGAGTTATGAAGTTTCTCTCAAGCCAAACATTACTTACGTTTTACAGACTGACATTTATGGTCGTCCCTCTGCTACTTAAACATGTTAATAACTTTATCTATTTTTCTTTCAATCTAAGTTCTTCGAAATCTTTCTTGATAAATACATGCAATATGCGCTTAAAGTGGGCACTGTTTACATTTATTCCAAGTTAATTTTCAAATAAATTCGACTGATAAAGATTCTATCAAAATCTTGGCCACTTTATTCTCTTGTTGCTGCTCATTTTCCCCTCAATTTTCAGACGTCCACTGGGACACAATGTCGCCAGTTCAAAGGCATTTTCCCCCTTTGATAAAAGCACTATACTTTTGCAACAACGAACAGCGGGATATTTCAAAAACCGTTTTAGATGTGTGATCATTATATAGGAAACAGAAAAAAGGAAGCTAAATAGCTAGGCAAGCGTTGTACAGAAGAAAAGGTCGTTAAAACGTGATCATTAAAGAAAAAACAAAGGAACCTCATGACTGTTTCTGTTTCGTTTTAATAAGCAAAACTAAGATTAGACCTTCGTAAGGTATGTATGTTTTGCAAACGTTTGTCAAATAGAGGGTAAACACTTTACCCTTTGTTCTCCGTCGATAGAAATTAATTTCCCCACCTAAAGCTTCATAAATATTAACACCCCTAAACCTATGCGCATTTCACAAGACCGTTTGAAACGCCTTTCTTTATTGACAAAAAGAAAATTGAACTCGGTTGACCAACGTTTTCACGAACAAAACAGTTCCCATACTACGCGCGTCAGTTATGCGACCCAATCAACAAACGTTGAAACAGAATGTGTCTGAGTTGAGACAAAAAAGTTTTGATGAGTTTGAAAAGATTTACTTTGTTTACAAAGTCGAAAGGCCTTTTATTCGTTTCCTTTGTTATTTATATAACCTATCAAGAATCGCCTTGCAAATTGTACAACTTCCCCCGACGCTTTTAGAGGTTTTGTTGAACGCACTAATTGAATTCCGTGTTCGATTATCTCGAAGATAATGAGGTGTAATGGACAGTATGGACTGGTCTATAATAAGCTCTAATTGAATAATGAGCTCTATTAATTGGACTTGTAATGTGACGAGAGGCAATAAAACCTTTTCAAGTCGCTTTCGGCTCTTTTACAGTGACATGTCAAGACAGGCCTGGAGTTGTTATTAATACTTTTGGCACTAAAACGAGAGCTCTAAAACGCCTAATAAAGCCCCCAAAGGGCCGTTTGTTTGATCAAGGAATTTTCAGGCCTGTCAATCACTGTGGAATGAGCCACTAGCCTGCAAAGGTTTGGCAATAAAGAACCATTTAGATGCTTGAAATAGAGGGCGACTGCCAGAAGTGAGTCACAACCCGATCAAGCTGGTATCCGAACTGAAAGAATTCGACAACAACTCTGAGAATACCTCGGAGGCCATGTTTTACCAAGATCCATTCCTGTTTTATCAACAGTCATCGCACTATTCGCCCCACAGCAATATGATGGTCCCTCCTCCACCGAAATACAATCCACATCTCGATAATATTTGTGGTTCTTCTGCACCATCCTATTTTGTCTCTAAACAACCCTCGCACTTTCAAGATGTTTGTCCCCAAAAGCCATCTCCTCGAAATGCCTTTGACTGTGGCATGCAGTCATTTCTTCCACAGACGCAGCTTCAAAAAATGGGAGTCCCTCAAGGTAGGTTTCCAAATTTCTTTTCCCTAAAGTTGGTATTTTAAATGCAATTGAGACTTCAGTCTACTTAGTAAGTTGAAGTAAGGCACAACCTTAATGCCTTTATAAATCACCGGCGTTTATTTGAGCTTTAAATCCTAGATGTACATGTATATTAACTTCGCGATTTCCCCCTTAATCTTTGAACTTTAAATTTTCTCTTTGAAAGTCTTTCGAGCAAAAATTGAAGCAGATTTCCCATTTCATGTATGAGACGATACGGAAATGGTTTATTTTAGGTTTAGCGATATCTCGTTAACTGCAGATCGTCATGAAATGTTGGTAGGTTTAACCTAAGTTTTTAATTAGCAATTAAAGAACGCTCATTATCGGTCATCTTGGTCTGGTTTTCTCTTTCGCGCTAGGCCGCTAAATTGTCGCAGAGAATTTCTAAGGCTTAAACGGTCGACGAAGTATTTGAAGGTCATTTTGGGAAAGAAAAGAACTATTGGAGACTTTTCAAAAACATATGTTAATGTGGTTAATGTATGCTCGGTGTCTTCAGATGTGAGGAGTGCTAAAAGGACAGCACAAGACTAAAATAAACAGATTTGATTTATGTCTTTATGAAACTCAAGTGTTCTCATTCTACAATCAAATGGTTCAGGCGAGTAAAGTTGCCGAGACACAAGTCATTACTCAATCTTCCTTTAAAAAGGGGTTAAGTTTTCATAGAACGTAAAGGAAACCAATACTGAACACCATTAACCTGAACCCGTACAATATGCAAAAAACATGAACAACTAAATTAAATCTAAGTCTTCGTACAAGTGATATGACACAAGTCGAAAAGTGTACCGATAGAATTGAGTAACGTGACTACGATTGTTGGTCTTATCTGATGCTCTTTTGGATGAAATTTGTGAAATGCTTGGCTGATATTTAGGAAATATTGAATGCTGACCGGTGGTCCCTACTCAAGATCAGTGATTCCACTTTAAAATTAGAACTTTCTTAGCAATTCTGATTGCTCTCCAGCGCGGTGACTGCAAGCTTTTTCGGATGCAAAACTTATATATATATATATAGAACAATAGATCATGAGTTGATGATTCTCATGCTGATCTGGTGAACTGAAGATGAGATTTAAAGGAGCAAGAAATGGAACGTATGAAATGTTTAGAGTATTCTTTTGTTCAGTTAAAGTTAATTCTTTAACTACAGTAGGCATTCTCGTCTTTTTGTGTTGAGAAAGAGAGCTAAAAGTAAGGGACCAAGTACTTTGAGCCGAAAACTGGAAAAAGAAAGAAGAGCGTAATAAGAATTTAAGTGAAAAACTGATGAGCAGTGTGTAATGCCGGTTTATGTTGCTCGTTTAAGAGAATACGGCAATAGAAATCTGGTTCTTTGAACTGAATTTCTTCTGGAGCGCATTACGTATGTCTTTAGCTTTTTTCAGATCAAGCTCTTGAGTCGGAAATACTTTCAAAAACGTCTCACGCGCAAGCCTGTTTTTTGTTCTTACTTTCAGATTCACGTTCCGACGTTTTACATGCTCTGCCCGTGTATTTCCGCGTGAAACCAAATCTTCGGACTCCAAGCGGAAGAAAATGTCGCAAATCTCGTACAGTCTTCACAGATCTCCAGCTTCGAGTCTTGGAGAAGACCTTTTCTGAACAAAAGTACCTTGATTCGACGAACCGAGCTAAGTTGGCGCAGATTCTCGGCCTCAACGAAGCCCAAGTGAAAACATGGTTTCAAAATAGACGGATGAAATGGAAGAAAAAGAACAACAAAACTGGCGATAAGGACAGACCAGACAGCTCTACGACAGGAAATAAAGATAAGTCTTCTGGTGTGCCTGGAGCGAAGGCCCGAGAGGAGAAAACTGCCGAAGGAGGTCAAGAAAAAAATGCGACAACGAGAGAGGAAAAGATCGTGATCCCAACAGCCGGGGGAAATGAACAAACAAACTTAAATGCTGTGTAGCTGTGCTCGGTTTAACTGTATTGTAAATGAAAACATTTAACTTATTTAATAGGACGATGTGTTAGCGAATTAGATCTCCCAGTGATTTAACAATAGCGTTGAAACGTAGAACAGTTTCTCAGTAGAAATATGACGGAATAGTCAAATCATGAATTATGTGCCACGGGTATAAAACCCAGTACGCGAGTATGTGGTATAGTTTAGTCTAGCGTGTTAACCACTACAAGTTGTAAATCAAGTTATTCATTTTAATTGCATCAGTGTTTTAAGACACTCACCATTCGAATCACAACAAGGGTAAAAGGTAGATGTATTTAGTCTAGTTGTCTCTTTGACCTTGCTTTACAAAAGTAGGTGAAATGTCTGAGCTATTGCAAGGTTCAAGCGGCGCCAGTTTCCAAAGAAGACTTGTGCTTTCATTGTAATTAAACCAGCGGAAGAGCTCATTGTCCAGTAATTGCGAACCCCAAGTTTAAAACCGGAGATACTTGGTTGTTTTCTTGAAAAACAGTACCCTCTTTGAGCTATTGTCAAGGATTTCCCCCCGCCGCAAAACGTCCATTCAATTCAAGGTGATTTAAACCACAAGCTCGTCTCACTCAGCTTTGCCGACAAGTTTCAACTACTAACCATTATAACTATTTGTTTAGTTCTCTCTATAACGAGCACCAATTTTAATTATACAAGGGCATTATATTAAAAGGCATTAAGTATATTGAAGTTTGTAGAAGATCATTGTAGTGTTTTCTTAAATCGGCAATAGCATGGGAAGAAATGTTCCGTTGCCGCCATTATTGTCATTTAGGAGCACCTGGGAATAAGCTTCCCGCCAGTCGTTTTGTGCAGTTTATTAGCGTAATAGCTTCTTTGTTTGCCGGAGAGCGCGGAAAATGTTTTCGCTTGTCTTTAAGTGTCTTTCTTTTCGAGTTTAATAAACTCATTAAGGCACATGTCTGTACGATTTGAAGTCCCACGCCAAGCAAAGCAAACAACAAAATCCAAATTCTGGCTCACATGCGATCCTCTTAAAGTTATTTTCTCAAATACACCTAACAATATAATGGTTTTAATCTTCTCTGTGTTTTTCTAAAGATAGAACGTGTGCCTTAGGACACGATTTCCATGCCGATTTGAAAGCAAGAGTGTTTTTCCTTTTTTCATAAAGTCCGTCCGAGTATTTGCATTGACAAACTCATTATATGTTTTTCGGTTAATAAACTCCTAAAAACTCAGTCTGTATGTTAATAAAGATCAGCTAAGAGACTTTTACGGGTCTTTTACACGAGCTTAACATAAGCTATTAAATATCAACTGCAAATTTGAATTTGAGGGAACTTGTTGAGCATTTTAGACACTGCTCTAAGCAAATTAATGACTGTATGGCTTTAATTTTTCCCTTTTTATCAATAAATACACACTTCAGAATTCCCTTCGTCCTCACACGATACAAAAAAACTAATTTCTATATGAAAAAGAAATTATACTTGTAAGTTCACTTGAATTTTGTTGAATAGCGGGCTAAAAGGACAGGTTGCTTGCAAAAATGTAATAAAACGAAGCTTCGTGACTCTATCTTGTTTCCCGACGATATTGGTTCCATCGAAAATAGTCTTTTTTTAATTCACAAAGTAGCAGCGTTATATAAAAATAAAAGCTTATGTCATAGAAATGGAATTTTCCTTCCCGCTCAACGTTCTGTCACCTGTTCAGTTCCCAGCGCAAAATCCAAGTTCCCTGGGTAACATACCGCAATGGATTATGGTATTTTATTAACATTAGCCAGAGAAACGTGTTGACTTTTGTACTGAAAACATAGATTTGCTCCATGGTTCGTATAGAACAGAAGCCGAAGAAATACTGCAGGTGGCGGACTTCTTCCTTTGAAAGTTGAGATGTTTTATTGGCGAGTAGAGAAAAGTACGCCGGTTTCAGTAGCAGGTAGACAACACAGAGGCACTTTAACTACTCGTGATAGCTTAGTTCTGGCAAGAGAAGCTTCATTTTCTCTTGCATTTTGGTTCACGCAATACATTTTCACGGTTTAGAATTCAAACCGGCGTAAGGAGACTCCTGGCCCTCAGTTTTTTTCACTCTCTTTTGCACGCTTTTCTCTCGTTGAACCATATTAGTTTTAGCAATACTTGAATACTGAAGTTTCAAAAAAGGCGAGTATTTAGGTGGGCTTTGAGATTTAAGTAGAAAAAGATGTAATTTAGCAAGTAAATTTAGGAAATTGATCGATTTTGTTTGACTTAACCCTGAGAAGTATAGTATCAACTAAACATTGTCAATAAACGAATCGTTTTACTAAATAATTCAAAATCGATTTTGTGAGTGATTTCATGGTTCAATCGGCCTGTCAAAATGGTGAATTATCTCGGCGGTTTGAGCAAAAATGTAGCGAATAATTGGCGGTTCTGGACACTGGGAGCTAATGCGTCAGTTGCGGTCGTCAGCGAGGCATCGATGTCTGATGATTAACCAGAATTCACCAAGCATTACTCTTCTTCGATGTTCTGATATTGTCTTTAATTGAAGAAATTACGAAATTGCTGGATTGCTTAAAGTCAGTTCTCCCAAGCGCCAAAAGAAACCGGTAGGAAATTCAGTTGAGCATGAGTGGTTAAGTCTATAAGTACCACGAGAAAACAGTCAGAATCTATTACAGAAGTGATTGAAAAACTCTAAAAAAAGAAAGTAAAAATGAAATGAAAGATAGATTCCACGGAGAAGTAATATCGAACAACAACGGAATCAGCGTGAACTAGTTATAGAAATAGTTCCATAAAACTCAAGCATTTATTTAGCGTCAGTGTGCAGACGGCAATGAGCATATTTAACGAAATACTCAATGCACGAAAGGTTAAGTATTTGTCCAATTTAGTATTTCTAACGTATAAGGAAGTATAATGGAAAAAAAAAACGTCGGAAGAGCTGAAGAAACCACCGTTTTATTTTTGCGAAAGATGTAAAATTTGAACTGTGAGACAACAATGATGTTTGTAATGGTTAGTGGTACCGTGAGTCGCAAGGGGCCACTTACAGGCTCACTTTAAACCGAAAAATTCGTTATTAAAAGTGGTATGCTAGTAATAAAGTAATGCTGATATTATACCAAATGAGGAAATCGAACTTCTCAAGTGCAATAATTGGACACCTAAACAGGAACAAGAAAAATAACTTAATCCTTGCGACGGTAATACATCTCGTTACCTGACTTCCTCTCGACTTTTGGACGTGACCAGTAGTCGTAAAAGAAATAATTATACACTTTAATGGCTTTTGGCGGGTTTTGACGAAAATCGCGCGCATCCGATTTCTCAGTACTTCTCTCTTTCCCTCTTGACTCCGGCAACTTTCAGAACTGGAATAACTCTCCGTTGTGTCCGCTTTTCGAATTTAGCCTAAAATTCTCCATTTCTCTTGTAATTCACGATGTTTTATGATTCCTCTGTCTTTGAGTGGATGTTGAACCGTCCGCGTTGGTGGGTAACATGTAATTTGGAAAAAGTAAATTTGCTGGATCAATAACATGTAATTGTAACGGCTGTTATATGTTCTAAACGTCGATAAAAGTGATCCTAATGGCTAAATCTGCATGTGGTACTTTTGTTACAATCATAATACAAACGTTTGCGTGTTTAGGAGGTCACAATTAAGATATATTTTCAAATGGTATTTGGCTGATACACGGCATTTTCCTAAATCAGCGTTACAGAATTAATGATTCAATGAGAAATTACGTTTCAAATAGAACATTTTCCGATAAATAAGCTGAATGGACTGAATCAAAATCTGAAATAAAACTCTGTTTGATCAGCGTACATGGTGAAACTCATTTTAACACAAACAAAAAATGGGGGAAAGCCGTATGAAACCACTACCAAAACCGTGGTTATAGTATTTAACCTTTTCAGTAGGTTGACTGTCCTTCTCGTGATGTTTGATCTGTATTGCTGTTTTTGTAGTCAATTTAATGAGAAGGGATATTTTCACCTGCTATCAAACGACACGTTAATTGAGTTTGTTGCTTATTGTTTCTTTTGATAGACAAATAACCCATAACCTTTTCTTCACTCTTTTACCGAAGGCTTATCATTTACCCCACAGTCTCTATAGTGTGATTTTCATGCCTAGGGATCGCCTAGCTAGTAATAGTGAACAGAAAGCTATAAAACTCGGCAGGTATAGCTATAATGATTACTAATCTTTTTGAGCTCATATTAAAGTTTTTCGTAACCCTTAGATGTTGTATAGGTATCGGTAATGGACCCAATAGTCGGAAAATAGGTTCTTTTATAAACAAAACTAAGTACTTTTGCCGAACGAACAATTTAAAGCCTCTCTTACTATCGCCCGCAAACGTGCTCACGAAGTTGTCTCAAACAACCGATTACCCTGTAAGAATCGACAGTATGGCAGCCGGTCATACTCAGTTCGAGATAAGATTATCTTGATCTACTGAAAGGCTTTCCAAGTTTTTTTATTTGTGCAATAACTTCAAGATAAATTAACCGCGGACATTTTACTCATCTCTTCTCACAAACAACAAGTCTACCCTGATATGCCCTTTTACTTATAACATCTAACAAATCTCTTCAACCCGACTAAGAGCCGTTTTAATGGCAAAGCTCGAGACATTGTCCATTTTCACCTCAAGTGTGATTTTCTGTTTAATAACTGAGGTTCATTTAACTGTAAAAACCCTAAAATGTCTCCAATTTGCTTCCAATGTACATTAAAGTGAGCGGCGCGTGGCAATCGAGATAAGATCTGACAAACTTGATAAAACCCGGTTTTTGTTTGGACAGAAAATTGGCTGTGAAATAAATTTGAGTGCACCTAATTTCCGTTGGCTAAAATAATAGTTTTCCGTCGGTTCCGCTCAAAAGCGCGGTGGTCAAGCATGAATGCCTGTATTTGTTCGTGTTTTGATGGTAGTACTGTATCGATCTATGTTATTTATTGGTGCACTTTTCTCGAGTGGTTTCTGCCTCCTGTAGTTTAGAGTGCTTTTCTTTTCTCGATTCCTCTTATATCGATATTTTCCTAGAGTTTCTTTTGGAGGCGATATGGCAACCAGTTTATCTAAGTAAAATTATTTTCAAGTCTCTAATTTAAAACATTGACGAAATATGATAGTGAGTAAAACAGTAAAACCACCTTAAAATGCCGCAAGGAATACTAAAACTTTAAAATTTCTAATTTCCTCCGTCTGTTTCATTACGTATGATATGAAAGCATAGATTGTTTTATCTAGGATATACAAATTAAAGTGCCGAGAAAATTCACCTAAATGTAAAAAGAGAGTGAAAGGAAACCTGGGTTAGCGAGCCTGAGAAAATCGGACGCCTCTCTCCATTTCCGGTCCTCAGGCTATGGGTTAAAGAACCGGAGGCCATATATAATATTTTAAAGCTTGAATTATTCTTTACATGTTTTGCTATTGACTTGCTTTGAAAGGATATCAAGCCATGCACTCATTTGTGGAAGGAACTTGAAATACAGACAAATTAAACCAGAAAAAGCATTGAAAAGAATGAGTAAACAAAAAATATGGACACATTCGTATATGCATGGTTTTAATAGGCAGCAGGAAAAACTCGTCTGGGATATATCCGATGGATTAATGTTGTCGATATGTTTCACTGTGCACTGTATGTAATAAGGTTGGCGTCTTCCAGTCTCCCAAAAGGGTAAATCTATATCAATCTCATAATTGAGAAAAAAATATCATAAACTAGATTTTTTTGTTCAGTTTAAAAAGGGCAAAATTATATACAAGTTATACAGCACTTTTGGAGGACTTCAGCTCGTATCACCCATTTCAACATTTGCTGTGAGCATACACAGTTTTAATCAATTGTCAAGCACTTTTAGCGTATCTTACAGAATTTAACGCACTTTAACTCATTAAAGGCCAGGGTCTGGTTGTTGAAAGGGTGGATAGCTCTATCCACCGGATAAATCCCTCTGAGTGGATAAAACTAGTTGGTTAGATTTATACTTATTCACTGGATAGGGATTTATACGGTGGATACTTATACTGCACCGGGGCTAGAAGATATAAACATTTAGGGCCGACTTTTTAAACAAGTCTAAATCTTAGGTACTGTCTAGCTATCAGTATATTAATGTGTTCAAAACAATAGAAAGACGACGTTTATAGCAGTTAAACTTCATTACAAAAGTCGGTTGGGAAATATATTTTGATTGATAGATTTTTAGCTATGGACAGTTATCACAGCTCGTTCTACATGTCATTCAAAGAAGTTTACAAAATTACAAAGCATAAACAAGGCAGACTTTAACTGATAATTATTATCGTGTAACCCCAATAGACCATTTTCTCAGGTATGCGCACGCAATATTGGCCCGCCAAATCGCTTTTTTAACAATAGCCGCCAATTTTTGAACAATAGCCGATAATTTGAATAACAAAGGCTGTCGCATCAGAACGAGTCTAACAAAAGCTAACAAAACTCACGGCCCGCAAAGAAATACTTCATGTAGGCAGCTTGGATTTAGACTGGTATGTAATCAACTAAATTCGATTGAGGTATGCTAACCGCCGTGGAAAGCGAGTAGCAGCTGACGTTTCGAGCGTTAGCCCTTCGTCAGGGCAAAAAAGCTTGGATTTAGTATTGGTTGAAATAATAGGGAGGCTTATAGGAAACCACTACGTGATTCCCACGTGAAGTATTTACCGGCCCGTCAAGCCTGTTGCGTGCGCATACTTGAGAAAATGGTCTACTGTAATAACTTGACCCGGTAAAACCCCGAAACACGAAGCAACTAACCTAGAACTGACTTCTGTATATTGTATTTAAGCTCTCCACATATCTGGTCTGATTTACATAATGACGAATGCATTTGGTCACATGGTATAACATTCCTTCACCCTAAATGAATAACGGGCTAGGAACGTAATATAACTTGTAGATTCAGATTCAAATTGACAAATGTGTAGGAAAAAGGAATGATAATATAAGCTATTATGGTTAGATGTGCGTAGTGGTCAAAGTAGCTGCTAGGCTTTCGAGTTGATCACTACCATAGGTATAATAGTCGACGAAAAAACACAGAAGAATTATATAAATAGAAAATAGGACAAAGTGCAGGGGAGAAATCGAGGAAAAATTCCAGAGGAATTATAAAAAGGAAATATAAGAAAAAGAGCAGAGGAAAAGGGTGCTAATCACACGAAAGGAAATAATAATGCTATAATTAGTTTACATATAAATACTTTTATGAATATAATAATCCTAATGCTAATGTTGATACTTATGTTATTTCAAATGCCAATACTAATTCTAATTCTAACTCTAATACTATTACAATACTAACACTGCAAATAATACGAGTATTAAGACAAATTTCTCAAGAATGTAGTAGTCATATATGTCAACTTTATAGAAATAATATTAATATTATATAGCTGGCTGTCAAGTAGGAACAATTTATATTCTTTTTTTTAAAGC
Source organism: Actinernus sp. WN-2022 (assembly GCA_030867875.1). Taxonomy (NCBI): domain Eukaryota; kingdom Metazoa; phylum Cnidaria; class Anthozoa; order Actiniaria; family Actinernidae; genus Actinernus; species Actinernus sp. WN-2022. Next base: position 25,174 of record JAOWCC010001176.1, read on the forward strand.
CACTATGTGATACGTTTTTAATTTTCAGAGGGATTTTCCCCCATATTCTTGATGCAAGGGACTTGAATCTTGATAAGCCGTAGTTTGTCCTAGAAGCTGGTCTGTATAGATTCTTATTTAAAGCATATCTAGTGTTATAGTTATGGATTTCTGAAACAGATGAGATTAATTCAGTAAAGGCTAGGGGAATATCTGTTTTAACATATTTAATTTTATGAATAAGAGTAGATATTTTAAGGTTAAAGACATTCTCAATATTAAGTATATCAAGGAGCTTATAATATGGAGTAGCACTCTTTTTTTAAGCAAAAAACGGATAGTGCGGATACATTTATTTTGTTTTGTTTTAATTACTTGTAACCGAGATTGACAAGCAGTGCCCTAGCTCATCAGGCCATAATTAATATACGGATACATCAGCAGGGTATAGTAAAGTTGTTTAAGTGTGCTAATAGGAACATAGTATCTAAGTTTATTTAAAATACCTATATTCTTTGCAAGTTTATTATTAACATGTTTTATTTGTGCATGCAATTGTAAATGGTTGTCAATAAAAACACCTAAGTATTTTATCTCCGTGTTTTCTTCTATATTACATGACTGTTGTTATAGATATATTAGGCTTTTTTTTCTAGGTGACGTAATTAGCATATAATTTGTCTTCTTAAAGTTGATTGAAAGTTTGTTAGCAGCACAGTATTTTAGGACATTAACAAGTTCATCATTTACAACCTTTCTAATTCATTCGGGTTTTTTGAAGAATAAAAAATATTAGTATCATCTGAAAATATTCTAAATAGCAGTTTCTTAGATGAGATTGGGAGGTCATTTATATATAGCAGGAATAGCAGATAGCAGGGGACCTAGGGTAGATCCTTGCGCAATACCGCATACTATAGGCCTAAAACTCGATTCTGTATCATCTATTTTTACATATTGTTTCCGATCCTTTAGATAACTGGTAAACCAGGCTTTGGAAAATTACGTGAACGTTGCCGTTCGCCTTCGCTTCATCGAATAGGTAAAAAAACGATAACCCAAGGAAACATAATGTAAATCCTAGGTTAAGTAACTATCTGGCAATGTTCAGTGTCCTTGCTAAACATAATCTCTAAGGTAAGAGGGAGGTTTCGTACCTCTAGTAGAATGCCTTAGTGTCTTTCAGTCTTCCCTTGCCCTATGCTCGCATGGATGAGAGTAAGGCTCTCTAGCTGACTTATCCCCAAATGCCACTGCTGCGTCTGTAGATTCTGGTGTAGATTCTGAAGCTGCATTACCCCCAACTTTGATATCAGTCTTCTTGCGAATATGATCCTGGTGGCGACGTACAACTCTTCCATCATCGAGCTGGACTCTGGAACCCATGTCTGAGGACCTGTGAAGCTCTTCACATAGACTGGATCTTGCTCCGCCAAATGTCTACTTCTGGCATTGTAGTCATGTTGCTCTTCCTGTGTAGCTTGTTTACTCTTGACTCTGTCTCCTACACTTGGTCGTGCTAGGTCTAGGTGAGTAGTATAGGGCGCATGGAATTATCGATTTTTTTGTGGTGGTTTCTCATTAACGTGTGGTTTGTGGTGGTATCTCATTAACGTGTGGTGGTAGGTATGACGTCACGGTTCTATTGTCTTTCCGCATGAATAAAGTGTGGTGGTTTCTCATTATCTATTGTCTTTCCGCATGAACAAAATGCGGCACTCTCATGAATAAAGTGTGGCGCTCTCATGAATAAAGTGTGGTGGTTTCTCATTATCTATTGTTTCTTTGGATGAGGTCATCGATCTATTTTGGGATCCTATTGTTTGGGGTCGTCTATAAAACCAGGAGCGATCGGCCCTGAATCCATTCGAAGTTGAGCAGCAACAAAAGTTTGGAGTGTTATGGGGTGTTATGCTAATTTTTGTGGTGCGCTCATTAATTCAATGACGTCACGGTTCTATTGTCTTGGACTCATGAATAAAATGAAGTGGAAATTGAAGTGGAATCTATTGTTCCTTTGGATGAGGTCATCGATTCATTCTGGCATGTTTGGGCAAAGCCTATTGTTTGGGGTCGTCTATAAAACCAGGAGCGATCGGCCCTGAATACATTCGAAGTTGAATGAAAAAAGTAATAAATATCTCGCAATATCTAAACCCCTTTGTAGCATAAATAGTAAGAACAAACTACTCGTGGTAGGCTCTAAACTGTCTTTATTATTTTCCTTTACAGTTAATAACTCATAAGATAATTGTATACAAAATCCACTGTGACTTTGCTATTGTTCTTAGGGATTAGCGATAACTGAAGGGCCTATTGTTTTGAGAAAAACTCTTGAGATGCAAATTCCTCTCTAAAACTGAACTATAATTACCATACGAATAAGAGCGAACCACCAGATAAGTTAAGCAAAGTTTATTCGATCTCAAAAACACCAATTTACAGTTCGTTTTCCTTATAGTCGCGGAGTTGATAACTTTCTTATTTCTCAGTTCTTGGGTTGATATGATGTACCGTGTTACAAGACTGATTACACTGATTTATGTTTCATTGATTTTTTTTCTTGTTGACAAATGCTGCTTACTGATTGCTTATATTAAAACGATGACAAGAGGAAGAATATTTTAAAAGACATTTATTAATAGAAATCGACTTAATAATTTTTTTTCTAAAAGGTACAAATGTATTGTTCATCACGGGAACACTCTGTTCCGGAATAGGTTGTTTTTGGAATTGTTTATTCAACAATAATTTTCGGTGGTGAATTGCAGCCTCGGTCGCTTCTTGCCATCCATAATCTTCCATGTTCATCAAGTTTTGATTTGTTTCCAAGATTTTTCGGAAATCAGGATCTTTTCTTAAGCTGTGAATCCATTTCATATCTTCGAACAACACTTCTCTTAGGTATTTTCTATAGGTAGGAACCAAAGCGTTACTGGCTTTGATTTCAGCAACTTCATGACTATCCCCATCGTGTTCATACTTTTGAACCAACGCTTCCCAATCTTCCTGGTGCCGTTCTTTAGCTTCGTTTCGAATTCTTTCCCAAACATCCTCTTCTCCGTCATAACTATCATCAGTGGAGTCCGTGCTCTCCTGAGAATCAGAGCTTTGATAAGAATCTTCAGTCATTTCATCATCTGAGCTGGAACGATTAGCAGCCATCGTTTATATCTTTACTCTTCAAGGATCGGGAGTATAATGTCAGACCCTTAAAAGTTTCCAACTTTATAGAAAACAAATTGGCGTGGTCACTAAGTTTAACAAATGTCGATTAGCTGATTTAGCTAAGGTCTCTCAGTTAGACCAATATTATAAGCAGGATTCCTAACCAACATATTTTCCATTATCAACAACTGGATTTACATTCCTCGACAAAAACTTTCTTTTTTGAAGTTTCGCTTCTTGTAAATATGGTTTACGTTCTTGAGTTGATAAACTATGGACTTGTGCCAAGTGGTTGGATAATTTAACAAGATACTTTGATCCACAATTAGGTACAGGGCAGTTTTTCAAAGTCCGATTTTCCATGTTCACTCGTTGAAAGTTAGTATCAAATAGCACAAATCTACTTGATCGTCCCTTTGATCTCCTTTCATCCCTTTTGTCGCCTTTCGTCCCTCTTTTTTTCGTTTTGAAATAAAACAATAGGGATAAAAAAAGAAAAAAGCGGGACGAGAGGCGACAAAAGGGATGAAAAGGATGAACGGAGATAACTATATCCGAATGTGGACACGTCTCTTGTCAGTAGGCCCTTTCATCCCTTTTGTCGCCTCTCGTCCCGCTTTTTTTCTTTTTTTCTCCCTCTTTTTTTATTTCAAAACGAAAAAATGAGGGACGAAAGGCGACAAAAGGGATGAAAGGAGATAAAAGGGACGATCAAGTAGATTTGTGCTATTTGATACTAACTTTCAACGAGTGAACATGGAAAATCGGACTTTGAAAAACTGCCCTGTACCTAATTGTGGATCAAAGTGTCTTGTTAAATTATCCAACCACTTGGCACAAGTCCATAGATTATCAACTCAAGAACGTAAACCATATTTACAAGAAGCGAAACTTCAAAAAAGAAAGTTTTTGTCGAGGAATGTAAATCCAGTTGTTGATAATGGAAAATATGTTGGTTAGGAATCCTGCTTATAATATTGGTCTAACTGAGAGACCTTAGCTAAATCAGCTAATCGACATTTGTTAAACTTAGTGACCACGCCAATTTGTTTTCTATAAAGTTGGAAACTTTTAAGGGTCTGACATTATACTCCCGATCCTTGAAGAGTAAAGATATAAACGATGGCTGCTAATCGTTCCAGCTCAGATGATGAAATGACTGAAGATTCTTATCAAAGCTCTGATTCTCAGGAGAGCACGGACTCCACTGATGATAGTTATGACGGAGAAGAGGATGTTTGGGAAATAATTCGAAACGAAGCTAAAGAACGGCACCAGGAAGATTAGGAAGCGTTGGTTCAAAAGTATGAACACGATGGGGATAGTCATGAAGTTGCTGAAATCAAAGCCAGTAACGCTTTAGTTCCTACCTATAGAAAAGACCTAAGAGAAGTGTTGTTCGAAGAAATGAAATGGATTCACAGCTTAAGAAAAGATCCTGATTTCCGAAAAATCTTGGAAACAAAGCAAAACTTGATGAACATGGAAGATTATGGATGGCAAGAAGCGACCGAGGCTGCAACTTCGAATGTATTCAGGGCCGATCGCTCCTGGTTTTATAGACGACCCCAAACAATAGGCTTTGCCCAAACATGCCCGAATAGATCGATGACCTCATCCAAAGGAACAATAGATAATGAAAACCACTTCATTTAATGAGATTCCACTTCAATTTCCACTTCATTTTATTCATGAGTCCAAGACAATAGAACCGTGACGTCATTGAATTAATGAGCGCGCCACAAAAATTAGCATAACACCCCATAACACTCCAAACTTTTGTTGCTGCTCAACTTCGAATGGATTCAGGGCCGATCGCTCCTGGTTTTATAGACGACCCCAAACAATAGGATCCCAAAAATAGATCGATGACCTCATCCAAAGGAACAATAGATAATGAGAAACCACCACACTTTATTCATGAGAGCGCCACACTTTATTCATGAGAGTGCCGCATTTTGTTCATGCGGAAAGACAATAGATAATGAGAAACCACCACACTTTATTCATGCGGAAAGACAATAGAACCGTGACGTCATACCTACCACCACACGTTAATGAGATACCACCACAAACCACACGTTAATGAGAAACCACCACAAAAAAAACGGCTAATTCCATGCGCCCTATACTACTTAGGTGTGTTCTGAGTTTCTTTCCCATTCAGTAGAAGTTCAGCAGGGGTGACACCTGTAGTGCTCTGTGGTGTAGTTCCGCCGGTATCGAAGCAAGAATCGTGCTATAGCTATAGCTGAGTCAGTACCAATGAGCCTTGAGTCATTTTCTTTATCTTCTTCCTCGAAAATCCTCACTGCTCTTTTCGCCTTTCCCATTCAGTAGAAGTTCAGCAGGGGTGACACCTGTAGTGCTCTGTGGTGTAGTTCCGCCGGTATCGAAGCAAGAATCGTGCTATAGCTATAGCTATAGCTATAGCTGAGTCAGTACCAATGAGCCTTGAGTCATTTTCTTTATCTTCTTCCTCGAAAATCCTCACTGCTCTTTTCGCCTGACCATTGGATGCAGGGTAGTTAAGGTGATGTTTCTAAAAAGATGTGCTTTATGCCGTTAGTTGGTTCCGGAGTACCCTGGGTGTCAGAGGTTCTACTGCCCTCTCTTAGCCAAAGTTTAGGATCGACGAGAATTATAACCGCAGTAAGTTACTTCCTCTGCCATAAATGAGCACTTCCCTAGTCGAAGTCTTAGTCCTGTAGTTGTCAACCTACTAAGCACAGATTCCAGGTTGGTCAGATGATCTCTGTCATCCTTCCCACTGATCAAGATGTCGTCATCCCTGACTATCACACTAGGAATACCATTCAAGAGATTTTCCAGTGTTCTCTGGAAAATCTCAGGTGCTGAAGCTATGCCAAAAGGCATTCTGTTATACTGATACAACCCTTTGTGTGTGTTATTGGTGGTCAACGTCTTCGACTCCTCATCCAATGCTAACTGCTAGTATGCCTGTGACATGTCAAGTTTTGTGAACCTCTCACCGCCTCCCAGTGTTGCTAGCTAGTAGATTTTCTGTCTTCGGGACTTTTTGGGTAGTTGTGTCAAGTTTTGACACCTGGTTCCCAGTCATTTTGTAGTCACCACATATTCTAATGCTCTTGTCGTGTTTGACTACAGGGGCAATTGGCGCTGCCCAATCTGCAAACTCCACTGGAGACAAGATGCCTTCCTTTTGCAATCTAGCTCTCGAGCTCTTTTTCAACTCCTTTCTTGAGTGCGTAAGGTGATAACGTGGTCTTGCCTCTTTGGTGGGACATAAATTTAGCTTTTTGTCCCTTTAAGGTACCTAGGCCTTTCTCAAACACTTCCTGGTGTTTATCCAACACTTCCTGTAGGGCTGCTGGAGTAGATGGTGCTTGACTCTTAAATATTTCCTTCCAGTTAAGCCTTAAGTTACCGAGCCAATATCGACCGAGCAGATTGGGACCACTTCTATTCACTACAACAGCTGAGAAGTTATATCCTTGACCTTCATACTCTACTGGAATTTCCACTATCCCTGCCACAGGAATTTCTTCTCCGGTGTATGTACGTATTCTGTCTTTAAAGTACCGCAACTTGCCAACATCCCTTCCTATTCTCTGGTAAGCGGTCCTCACTTATCAACGTGGTAGAGGCTCAGGTATCTAATTCCATTGTCCACTGAGTTGAATTGTAACCCTATAAGTCGATGGTTTGTTGGTTTTCACGTGATACTCCGCATTGAATACTCATACTCTTCATCGTCTTCTCAGTGGACAAAGTTAGCTTTATTGTGATGAAATCTCTTCAGCTCCACTTGGGCTCGGTTGGGGGTCTGGGCCTGAGTTTTCTTCGAGTTTTCTTCCTTCGCGATATGCCCCTTCTTTTTGCATTTAAAACACTCTTTCTCCTTGAATTTACATTCTGCTGGTTAGTGGCGTCCTAGGTAGTTTTTATCCATCTTGGAACGCACATGGTTCACTGTCTTTGCAGCTTCGCTCGAACTAATTTAAGCTGCTAGAGTAATATCTACTGCCTTCTTATATGTTAATTCCCTTTCGGCGAGTGGCAGTCCTTTGCAGAGGGCCGTCGTTTATCAGTATGCCGGCTTATTTAATAAACACATATAAACAGTATAAAGAAGAAACCCATCTCTATATATAAATAACTAGAGAGAAGTGAAAGAGAAAATCATTGATGTGCCCTAAGTAGGATACTCTTGTGATAATTTGAGCCACCTTGAGGATAGGGATGCAGTGTTCTCAGTAGACAGTGCGCCCGTGTTGGGCAACCCATTTTCTCCTCAGAGAAATTCAAGACTGGTCAACTGGCCACCCGATCAGACTGATAGGCTTTGCTCCAATCAAACGTGCAAGGTCGGTACAACTCGGCTGACTGAAACATTTTATTTTTAATAGTTACTTTAGTGACCTTTAGTTTTTGAAAGGATTCTCGACTGCCAGGGACGTCTGATCTTGTTTTTTAAACAAACAGGTACCTATACCTTCTCCTGTTCCAGTCTCTCCAAAATAAATGCGACAAATATCTGGTGAAATTATGTCTCTATCAAGAATTCCAAACCTGCCCGTACACCCGGGTATTTGTGGGGCATTTGACATTTTTAAATCAGAGCCTTGAAAATGCCTCCACCTGGGGCTTTGGAACGAGTGCAAATTTCTTTTAAACATTGATGTAAAATTCGCTTTCTTTGACTCTTTTTGACGAATTCGTTTCTTTGCTGGCAAATGTCTCTTTTTTCCCTCTCCCCCCCCGGAACAGACTGTCTGTGAGTTGTCAAATGCCCCACGTATGCCCGGGGGGCGGGGTGGGGGGGCTTTTTGGAATTATCAGAGACATTATTTGTCTTATATTACGCCCCTACAATTATTTTGGAGCCTTGTGCACTCGAGTGAATTGCTAATCAAAGAGAATTAGCCTTTTTAATCAACCTAAGAAAAATAAAGAGCACTGATTCCAGCTCTTTAACATCAGTTGCTAGGTTGTACATCGCTGCTCTACAACATCTCTATCTCCGATCTAGCAAAGACTTTTGACAAAGCAATATATATTATATTTTTTATTCAGGAATTCGGCCTTGGTAGTCACACGTATCTGGCTAGCGTCAACATGTTATTCATCTGTGAATTAATGGATTTACACCTTAATCCCTCGTGTTGTTTTCTTTAATTACAGGAACACGGTACGAACCTTCTCAAGTATTTCCCACAACCTTTATGTAACCTTTGCTAAAACAGCCGTGATTAACGTTCTGTATATTTTTCATTTGGGTAAATCCAAAGCAATTAGGGGACTTGTTTTTATTGTATAATGACTATTATCAAGAGATATGAAAGATTACCTCATTTTCTATTCAATGTAATCTTTGTTTACACAAAAAATTGCCAGCTGCGCAAAAGTTTCATCAAATTATAATCTAGCATGACAGCCTCTGATAGGTACACTAAAATATTGCTCTATGTAATAACAAGTGCGCAAAATGTAAAATTCGGTCAAAAGAGAGTAGCGAGTGGCTTCTTGGCCACGATGCTCTAATGAATCTTCCATGATGAATCGGTTAGTGCAGATTCCAGATTACATCTAGATCTGGAAGCAATGCAAGCGTAAGTGGCAACGGACTAAGAAGCTAGAGCAGATTTCGCATGAGTGGGACAAAAATACGGCAGTCCAAAGCCTTACTGTAACCGTACTGTAACCGTACTGTAACCGTACTGTAACCGTACTGTAACCGTACTGTAACCGTACCGTAACTCTGTAATTTGATTGGATCAGAAGAACAAAAGCAAAAGGGAACCATTTCAATGTCACGGCATGCCGTACAGTAACCACTGATGCTGTGAGTCATTGGCGTAACTTGCCCACTTGATACGAAATCTACTCTATCGTAGCCTCCTCCGCAGGAAACTCCTAAATAATAAGAAATTTGAATCACTGGGATTCATGTGGTGGAAGGTTCATCAGAGCGGGCTTCCTGTGGAAGGGTAGAGACGTAAATTGATCCAGAGGCTTGTGAGTGACACCACCCCTCCCCTAAGATATCTGAAGTATTTCTCATCCTGTTTCACCACCGTATCACTTGGCCGGCTCCGAGCGACTCGCCCACCAGAGTTTGAATTTATGTGGGGTATTCTGTAGTTGCTCGGAATAACTAAAAGAGGAAAATGTATTGATAAGCCTTCAAAACCGCTCAAACAACTGTTGACAGTTTAATTACTCTTATTCCTCACATCCGTTAAACTTCAAACACTGTTAATCTCTCTGAGACCTTGTAATTTGGTTAACCTACAAAACATCTGTAATTTGAACTCTAGGCGGTTCAGTATGTTGTCTCATATCCCATATCACGGCTGCCATTGTGTTTCTAACCTATGGTTTCTACTGATTTTACTCCCTGCGGAAGTTGTTTCAGTTTTCTCAATCTCTTACTGCTATAAACTATAGATTGACTTTATATGACACTCGATCTTTATGATGCCGAGTTTTATCATCGGCTATCAGATGCCAAATAAGATAATTTCTCCTAATCTCTTCCCAGACAGTACGTATTAGATAATTATTTTATTACAAAAAGCAAATTTCGTCGGGCTTCAGTGGTACGGACATACGTTTTCAAACTAGCGGCCACGCATCGTTTGGAACCCACGGTTCAGTCAATAACATGGCCTCTAGAAAAGTTCACTGCGATATGAAACATTATCAACGGAACACTGCCAAATTATAGACATGGCTTACTGCCGGACATTAAACAAACTTTTGCCGTTTGTAGCATCGAAATCGATCTAGATTTCCACGAGAAAATCAAGTTGAAATCACAGGAATAGCTTTTTCTCATACAAATAATTCTTGAAAACACGAACTTTCGTTGTCGAATCGATATGATTTGCTTTCCTCGCAAAGTTCAATTATTGCGCGCAAATTGTTTATTATAATGTCGTCTTCAAAATGCGGTATGTAGCATATGTATAAAGCCAGAGAATTTGACGAAATTTGAGGATTCACTGACACTACTTCAGCTTTTGGGACCGTTTTCTTTGTTACGATTGACTAACCCGCTTTCGAATTTGCCGCTGGCAGCTAATTAAGGTGGTATGATAAGTCCCGGATGTGTCGCGTCATTCTGCCCGATGGAAAATCTGAGTGGTAAATTTGGCGGCTGCGGGCTCTAAAATAGAACCTGGGATCATCTGAACATACAAATTGGTAGACAGAAGTGAAAAGGTGAAATAATCCCATATAGAAAAAGACGAAACATAGAAACACAATCTCTGCAAAGCGGGAAAGGGAAGTTAATATAACTGAACGCACAAGTTATTTACAGCATTGTTGTTTGGCTGTTTTTGCTGTTGATCCTTTCTAAAGAATATATTAAAAATTGTTTTGCCTTTTTTCGGCTTTCAAACATTGGAATAGACTGATTTAAAGTATCTTAGATTTGTTTATCACTATATATTAAGTATATTTTTAAATGCAGTTTTCAATTTTGCATAGACTCATTTTGTTTACTCGCGAAGCGTGATGGAATACTATATATATTAAATTACTTACCAGCTTGCATTGCTACCGTATTCCTCGTTCGGACGGGTTGTTTCTTAGACTTCCTTTTACAGGCCATCCGGCCATTTTTTTTCACACTTCTCAAATGTTATATGTTTCCATTTTAATAATTCAGTTTTTGGAGCCTTTATTTACTTTAGTCTAACTCTCTCAGCAATCAACTTTGTAATAATTGTTATCCGTGTTACAGGACTCAAAAGTTCTTTTGTTGTATTGTCATCTTCGATCCCATGCCCCACGTAAAATGTTTGCTAGTCAGTTATGCAAGCGGTTTTTCTGTTTCTGTCAATTTGCTTCCAGCTTACCGCTACTTTCTGCTATTCATCCATTTTAGAATATCGTTGATAACAACTTCCTCTCCTGTCCAACTCAAGTGTTTTGCTTTTAAATAACGTTGGCACTATTTACTTCAATTTTCATTCATCGCCTTGACTTCAAAAGAAAGCGCTAAACACAAACAAACAAAACACTGCTCCACAATTGACACAGAGAATATTTTCCCGGCTAAAGGATGTCCAAAACAACATTGTACTTCAACTGAAGCGACGAAAACAAAACTCACAATAACGTGAATGACTAGAATATATGCTCAGTAAACTTAAAAACTGAAAAGCCCTTCTGGGAACTTTATATATTAAAGATATGTATGTAAACCAATCTTCAGCAAATGTTTCATCGATTTCCGACTTAAAAATATATTGAATCAATACTGCGCCACAATATTAATTTTCAATTCCGTCAGTTTTTGAATTACTGTGAGTAAATCATGATTCATATTTGAGCAACAAACTTTGGGTTTCTAAATTCTAAGTTCTTTCAGAGTTACGGCCACGGAAGCTGCTAAATCAGTATCCGCACAATCGACGCCGAGAGTAGCATATCATGAAAGCTTTGTACATATACTGACTCGTGATTGTATACTGCTGAGTCACTTTGAAAACTTTTAAAAAATCAAGAAGAGTGGTTCTATTTCCATTTGCGGCGGACAAAACACTGTCGAGGCTGCGATGACCTAAAGGTAGAAGAGGAAGACTTCCTTCGGCAGCAGATAATCAGTATAACTGGTATCATTGATTCAGTTTACGTATCTAGGCGGATAACTATCAACAATGTCTATGTTCGGATCAGCAACAGGCTTATCTCTATGTAATAAGAGGTGTACACAGTTAATTATAAGGAGAGACTGCCGTACTGTATAACGATATCTCGAGATGGCCGGGATTTTGTCGCGTCAATTTTGTTTCCGAATTTATTCAGTAGTGCAATTAAGACTCGGGGATTTTTTTCACAGTTGATCGGGATTTCGCCGTTGCCGTTTTCTATTGGATCGTCACGGTTCCCCGACTGAAAGTGAGTCATGAGAAAGTTCTGAAATACCGAGGAGTACTACGCTGGTTCCAAAGGTTTTTTAGACGGAGAACAGCCGCGGCGAAAGAGCCGCGAAAGAGCCGCGAAAGAGCCGCGAAGAGGGGATCAGCGCCGGAGCTGCGAAGCAGCGAGATCTCGCAGTTCGCTTCTCGCTGCTTCGCAACTCGCTGATCGCCGCTTCGCGGCTCTTTCTCTGCGGCTGTTCTCTCTCTAGAAAACCTCTGGGACCAGGGTAGACATTACCTGGTGTCTATAATCTGTGTCTGTTCGTAGTGTCAGCGAATTTGGGCGAATTTTACATCCCTTATCCTGCATTCTATCCAAATCTTGGGTTCAAAGCCACTCACGTTTGGGTCGATTTTTTCACGAAAATCGCATCGATTTTACATTCTATCCCATCAACAACGCAGTGCTAAATTTCCAGTCTATCTGTGCCAACCAAACGAAGATATTTGTATTTGCCGAGATACAAGCCACTGTCGAGTCCACCAAAATCAAAATCTCGCCAGAAGAAGCCATTTTACCCGTGACTCGCGGACAGAGCCATAGGTACTAACATAAAATTAGCGGATAGAATGTAAAATCGATGCGATTTTCGTGAAAAAAATTGTTTCCGAAACTTAGCTTGCTTATTCAGTAGTGCAATTACTAAGACTCGGGGGATTTTTTTCACAGTAGATCGGTATTTCGCCCCCCGACTGAAAGTGAGTCATGAGAAAGTTCCGGTGAAATACAGGAGTACATGACTATTGACTTTCATAGTTAACTTTCTAGCGACACGAGTAAACGTTTGTCTGGTTTGTAGCAGCCACATACATTCTGCATGAGCGGCCGGAGTGAAAAAATCGATCCAAACGTGAGTGGCTTTGAACTTCGTTTCCTACCTTCCAATTCTTCTTTAGTATGCAGGATAAGGATGTAAAATTCGCCCAAATTCGCTGAAACTAGGTACAGACACAGCCAAGACAGATTATAGACATCAGGTAAGTTTTATCCATTTTATTACAGTATATTTATCAAAAAACTAGATTTAAAAATTCCCATACAAACCCTTATCAAATTAAATATACATAAACAGAGCTTGGGCTTCCTGTGTGATGATGTCTTGCCCAAGCCAGTGTTTATCTTCCCCGCCGACGCAGATCAACACTAGTTTTTACAGGAACTAGTCACCCATCGTACTTTCTACATAATTTCGGAAGAGGGATCGAATATCTGCTGGATTTCGAGGTATTCTGATTTCGGTATTGCCAGCCTAGGTCATTTAGTCCCCAAACGCGCACTATATATGTTCGACTTGTAACTTATAATTAGAGCTGCACGCGAAGTGTGTAATGTTATACGCAGCGACTAAAAAGACACCTATAAACCTTGCGAACTGTGTCAATTCCTTATTCAAATATAGATAGCCAAAATATACGATTTAACAATGCCGTTCCTTTCCTGTTTATCATAATTATGTGTGCTATCAACATATATTTAGGGGAGCCGGGATGGTACAAGCCTGTAAGCGCTTTTCCTCTCACCACTGTGAGAGGTTCGAGCCCCGGTAACTGATGTGAGTATAGCTCCCTTGCTTCGAGGGTTTGTTTCTCCAAGTTCTCCGGTTTTCCTCTCTCCACAAACTAAACCTAGTGTGTAAAGTTCATCCAACTACAGTACATAATGAAACCCGTCACAAGAAAGAGCACGTCGAAGTTAGTAAGTTTACCAAGTGTGACGATTTGTGTGAATAGAAACTGAAAAGCAAGCTAGCTTTTAAAAATCGCAAAAATAAGAGACGTTTGTATGGTCAGTTTCGAATGCCCGTAACGTGATTAACCTCTCTTAAATTTATTTTTTGGAATTTTTGAAAGCTCTCCATATGATTAATATTCAACCAAACCTCCCCAAACTCGGTGAAATTACTAATTTCGACATGCTCTTTCTCGTGACGGGGTTCATTTTAAAATTAGATTAATTTTACACACTCGGTCCCAGTCCTTTTTTCAATTCTAGCCGCCGGCCGGGTCCTGACTTTGAACAGCCGTTAAAATTCAGTCTTTCTATAATTTATATATTTCAGCCCTAGTTAGCCCTGCAAACAAACGTTCTACAGTTCACCAGGCACACTGTCATCAATCTCATTCAGAATTCGCCATATTTGACGCATTTTAGTTTGAGTAATAATGACTAGGTTGTTGACCTTGTTTAGAAATTCAAGTACTTGCCTCCGTTAAACTCAGGCCACCTAGGCGTAAACCAGATGAAGGAACAATCATTTCTTTCAATCATTGCGCTTTGGGATAACAATATCGCTGGAGACGAGTGCGAGTGGATCCCTTATCGCTTGTGTGTTCAGAATGGTTGGCTTTCAATTTAAAATGTTTCAAGACGTTCGAACAACATTTGATCAAAGCTCAGAGGCTTTTTGGCGTGTTTCCAATAAAGAATAATCAGACCTTCCCATGTGTATGCGAAGTTACGCCCTAAACGAACCTCCTTAATTTCGAACTGCTAATCTATACTGATTATTTTACTTTTACCGGGTCGTACAGCCTAGACTTAAGATCTATATAAACGTTTAATTTCTCCCCAAGACGTCAAGATTTCAGTTCCTAGAAGCAAGCATAGTTTAACAAGCACATGTTGTGAACTTCTTTGTTCAAAACCTGCAATCTCTAGAACTATACTAATTCCTTTGAATTTATTCAGTTGGACAGAGCAGACGAGGAAATTTTGAAAAGGAAAGTGATTCATGCTTTTAATTGTGGTTAAACGAAGACAGGGGTGTGGTTTGAGACATCATTCTCGTCATGTTTCGGCCAGTGATGATGGCGCCTTTTAGCAGGGGTGTTAAGCCGCGAATCTTGTTTCCACCCACACCCTACTGCTTTACAGGTAATTAGCTAGAACTGAATCGTGCTTTATCTCGATAATAGACTTAACGCAAGCCACCGTGTCAGATTTAGCCATCAAGAAGTCTTGGTTTTCATGACCTAACTCAGGAAAGTTAAACAAAATATAAAAGCTGAGATGTTGTGGTCTTTCAACCTCAAAGCTGCTTTTATCGACAAATTCTTATGGGTTGTTCCCATGGAGGCTTATGAATTGTCCAAACTGCTGGACGCTATAACTGCACTACATTATTGTACGTTTCGCTACATCCTTTTCATGGAGAATCCCCTCACTTGATACCCTTGTGGTATGAACTACAAGATCTCACCACATATGCACCTCGAACTGAAGCACACACACACGTGTTGACCAACGATAGTTAATGGACGAGTCAGGAAGTGACAAGTACATTTGCGCGCAACATTACCATATGAATGGCTAGCCTTCATCAAATACGGACCATTTTAGCCAGACAATACGCCCTTCAGAAGTTGTCAAAGTTAACAGAACTAATTATGTATCACTCCCAGGGCGTCTTGTGTGCTGGAGCCGCTGCCCGAAACCCATGGCCCCAGCTAAGAATAATCAGAAATAATGTCTGCAACTTGCGTGCATGGCATTAGGCGCGATGAAAGGTTGTAGTTGTTCTAGTATACTGTAGGTGACCCGTAAGCGGATCTAAGTCCGTTTGCGGGGCATTAGCGCAGGGTAGAGTAATTCCCTCTACAGGCGAGAATCTGTAAATTGGCTATAGCCGACCTTGATTTGTTTTTCTCCGGAAGGACATTCAACACCTCACGCCTTATTGTGAACTTGCGGTTCATAAGCGTTTCGGCCATAGTGGCGGGTAGTTTTAGCGCTGTTTAATACTATGATTGATACAGGTGGTGCGTGCAGCAAATTCCTACCATATTAATCCTGCCAGTTGCTCTGTAAGATTTCAAAGGCATCTCAGGTCCATTAAAAATCTGAAACAAACCTCCAGTGCAGAGAAAATAAGCGGGATTACAATTACTGACATTTCAGAATCTTTTAGGAAGCCATTATGGCATTAAATGTTCTCGCATGGCGTGTTTTTTTGTGGAGGGCGGTGGGGTTAAATTAGTCGTACTAAAGGTATAATGCAAGTCCATCTCAACATCTCAACACAGTAACCGAAAAAGCTAGCGTGGATTAATTTATTACAAGGATTAGGGTAAGGATTATTTTTACATTCTTTAAGTGATGGTTGATTGTTTACTTCATCTATTTCCCCGTTGCAGATGTGTGGATCCATCACGATGAATTAAGCCTCAAATAATGAGGAGTATAGAGTTTCGACCAACCTGCATGGGCATTGTTTTTTTTGCTGAAAAGAAATTCCATTCCGTTCAATCACAAGGCAGGACAGTGTGAATTTGTTTAGGGTCACGTTGCGGCTTGATAAATTGCATGAAAACCCTTTGGTCTGTATTACTGACGTTTTCTTATATAAACAAGGTAACAGGTACGATCAAAGGCGATTTATATTGCCAGTTGTTTATCAAAACGGCGCTACGTTTTAGGCACTCCTTCCCCCCTATCAACGCCGGAATAACTAAACAGCCGTTGGGTGCCGCTCTCGAAATCACCCATAGACAAGTACCGTTACTTGTGTTTAGGCCATTCCTAGCTAACCTTGCGGTTAGTTATACTTGTATTCGTGCGGGCAGAAACTCGACACTGGAAGCAACAGCACTTTCTCATTCAACCAATTAACATATCAACAACAATCAGTCAAAATCACAAAGCATTTATTCTGTGGATATACCAGGATAAAGTGAAACCGATTTGGGATCACTTTCCACATGCTAAAAATACACTAATTACAATATAAAGTGATTAAATTAGGCAGAAACCGAGTACGAGAATTTTTTTCATTTTGACTATATTTACCTGCCAGAGCCCGTTCAATTATAGTTGTAAAAGCATCTGAATGGATAAAAACACAGGATCGATCAATTAAATAAAATATTGTGAAAACTGCATTGTTAAAATTACATTTCACATTCTAAATCATTTTGAAAGTAGCATGTCTTGTATTTTAGTCTATAATTCTGTAAAGATTCTTTTAGATAATCAGTTAAGCGTTCTCTTTCACGATATTTTTTTGCTTTAGCCTAAGAAGAATTTGGGGTTCCAGTATGGTTGAAATTTGGTGATTCTCTTTGATGTCGATGGCGCCCGTTTGGCTTAAAGGTTATCACAACAAAACCGTCACAATTAAAACTGAAAAACCTGGACCAAAACAATCCTTTGAAAAATATCTACATGGCCTGGAAATATTCTTTATCAATGAAGCATCTACGAAATATGCAAGTGCAGCGTTTTACCGAAGATTTTGAGCCGCTTTGCTTTAATGAGGAATGAGTTTGCTTTAGATTTGAGTGTGTTCAAAACGTGGGGTCCAAATTAGCTGGAGTACCTCGGTCGTAAATGGTCCAACAATTGCTTAATGGCAATGAGATAAATAGGCCACGGCGGCCCATTTGATATGGGAATGAACTACTCTTCAAAGTACAAACATCGACTCGCATTGGTTCTACGCCAGTGACAGTGAACTCTCGCATGGCACTGGACATCACTTGCTATTTGTAGCAAAGCGAGGACATTTACCGTCGGTGTAAACAGCCTTGAAGACCACTTATAAAGCAAGATAATTGTGTGTGTTCAGCAAGATGTATAGAAAGGTTTGGCTTGCTTTGTGTCCTTTCAAACAGTGAGAAATAAAACAAGCCCGACAAACAACAGCTCCGACAAAGCAAGTGGCTTATCTTGACTCTCTGTATTTTGTATTTTAATAGTTAATTGAATTCCAGCTTCGATTATCTCGCGATAATGACTTCTAATTGACACCTTTTTCAGTAATAATATCCACTAATTGTGTAATGGTCACAATTAATTTATGTGCTACACACGGGATGGTTAGAAAATATCCCCACGGATTAGCTTCAGGAATTTCTTGATCCTCCGTGACTGTCAAACAATATAGAATCGGACAGCTACGTGGATGTGTTCCCTTAACACGCAATTTTCTGGCTTTAGGAATTAGGCTAATAAGCCATGTATATGTATTGCAAACAAGGGAACCCCTTCAAATGTCAGCTCGCATGTCAATCACGCGGTCGCCGTCCAGTGAGTGGTTTCGTCAAGAACAATGAGTACAAATAAGCTGCGCCATCTGCCATTCTAGCATAACTTCCTCTACTACTGCTACATCTGGACGTCGAACACACGGAGTACATCGGCTAGTTATCCAGATCCAGCGACATGTTCTTTCAGGATCCACTTCTTTATTACCATCCTCAACAACCTCCGTTCTTCTCACCGCATAACTCGATGCTACAGAGGAGCCCGCATGTATCTAATCGTACGTCGTTTCTCATCGATGACCTACTCGTGCCAAGACATGATGCCTGTATGATGCCTCGACAGAGTACATTTCAAGAGCCTACCCCTCCTGTGACAAGTGGGGCCTCCTTGAAGTTCGGCATGCACTCCATTCTATCGAGAACGCGTGATGAAACGCCCGTGTTTCAAGGTAAGAATCGCTTCACGACTCGCCCTGCTTCTGAGCTCACGTTTTTATCGCCTGTAGCTAAAGCTAAATAAATGTAAACTTTAAAGTCTGCTCATTCGAGCACCACTGCATCGCGGTATTGATATCGGATCCATGCGCGCGCTCGACACATTTCACATGAGCGGCCGAGTAACTCGAGGAATCTTTCACCTCCAATGTTTTGACCACACTGACTGTTGCCAGTTTGGCTCGCATATACCTCGGATATGTTGCTTTGTTTATCAACGAAATATTTTCCTTCGCTCGCTTAAATGCACCCCTATCAATTGTATACGCTAATTTAATAAGTGATATTTTCCCCTGCCGTTATTGGCCTTTTCAAATGTAATTCCCATTTAACGAGAACTTAATTGGAGGGTGATACCATGAAGGGGAATCTTAAACGCAGTTTTAGGCTCATCCCTGCTAATTTTTGTTTCCTTTTCTCGAATTTTCCGCGTCAAATGGACGTGGATTTTGTGTCAATTAGTGACCACAATAGCATAAGTGTAAAATACCATGGCACAGGGATTTTACTTTAAAAAAAAAAGGAATCAGAATTCCTAATATAAACTGCCCACTGCAACTAGAATAACGTCTCAAAGGAGAGGGGCTTTACTACTGCTAATGGTTGAATGAATTGTGGTGGTTACGTTTGGAGTAAGCCTTTATCTGCCCAGGAAGCAAGCGAAGAAAGAACGGACGACAAGACACACCGGCGTCAGATATATCTCATAAGCATCGCAGGTCTTTGAGGACGAATTCGTAAACAAATTTTAAAAAAACATCATGAGCCTCTAGATTTAATGTCAAAATGAAGTTAGGACGTTAGAACGGACGCAACTAGAAATTGAGTCTAATAATTTTCTAGAAATTGAGTCTCATAAATCATTATTACGTCTAGGGCTAATTCAAAGTTCGCTTGGAGGTGCAGATAAAATTACAAAAAAAGCTGTGACGATGCCCCAGTCACCCGGCGCCGTTCATTCTGTGTTCCTCTAACGCGTGCTAGTTATCTGATGGGACGGAACCTAAAGAATTGAAGAAAAAAAGCCCATTTGGGAAATATTTTTTATTGTTTGAGATCATTTCTTCTTTGTAGTTTACTTATAATCCGAGAAAAAAAAAAATTTGAATTTCTTTTTTCTCATTGTGATATCAGAGCTATCAAAAAGATGTTACGTGCTATCCAACGTGAGAGAAGGATGGCTTTATAAAGCTGTGCTTCTCTCTGGCAGAATTTATGAGAAACAAGAGAAGGTGATTTACTGTGAGTTTTCATCAACCCAAGTATATAACAAACAAGGGTTTCTCTTTTCAAAGCGTATCTGTGATCAGTTGAAAGCACACTTAGGAGTGAACCTCGACCAATTTTCAAGCTACAGAAAGCGATATTTTGAGTAAGATATATGATGGGACTTTGGAGTGTATTTCGAGGGATAGCACTTAAGTTCTTTGTAAAAAAGAGAAAGGAAAAGCTTCAAATCTTGGAAGAGCATGTGCTCGGTGACTTCAGTCTTGTTTCACCTGCCGAGTATCATCTTACAGCACCACCTAGTCTCCTCCAACACACATTGAACGAGTTGCATTGAACTCACACCTCACCTGCTGTCAGAACAAAAGCCATAAATACAACACTAAAAACACCCTTGCCCCTCTTTTTTATCATGTGGCAATTCTGCTCAGAAACACGTTGTCTTCCCTTCAAAGCCCACAACGGCGACTACTTTTTAAGGGATTCACTCAACTAGTAAAAAAGGCTTCTCCCGCGCGCTAATAATGAAGCATTTGTCTTGCTATTAAAAGGCGACTCCACTCCCAAGGATTCTATTCTTCTATTAAGTGCTCTGGATAAGTCACTCTTTGTTCCGTTTTCATTTGGATATTTTATTTTCCAAAATATAGACCCAAGCCCCGAAGTTCTCAGCCAACTGCCTGTGTATTTCCGGGTCAAGCCAACTTTACGGACGCCGTGTGGCAGGCGATGTCGAAAGTCGCGAACCGTCTTCACAGACTTACAACTGAGAGTGCTGGAGAAAACCTTCTCAGAGCAAAAATACTTGGACACCTCAAGTCGCGCCAAGCTTGCACAGACTCTCGGCTTGAATGAAACACAGGTTAAAACATGGTTCCAGAACAGGAGAATGAAATGGAAGAAAGAGTCTGGTAAGGATAGCTCAGTAGAAGATTCAAATGACAAGGACAAAGAAGAAAACTCCGCAAGTAAAGAGGAAGGAATAAATATTGTTCACGCAAAAGCGAAAAAGAACTAAAGTTGGACGCGTTTGGATTTAACAATATGAGTTATGCGGTTGATTGATTTATAGAAGGGACCAACAGAGCATTCGCAATCTGAGCTGTGCAGTGGTGCGGCCTTACGTTCATCTTTTCCAAGCGTTCACCACACGCCGAGACTTCAACTTCAGTCAGAGAAGTGCGTGTTAAGTGTACACCGCACTGTACAAAACGCTGGACTGCGGTGTGGGGCTTTTTTCCATTGGAAAACAAGAAGCTGCCGCATTTTATTGTATTGGTTTCATATTGTTCGTGAAAGACATTGCATCCTATAGACACGAAGGCAAAGACAAAAGACTAATTTTATAATTTTCTTTTCCGGTTAGCTCTCTCGATAAATGTCCAATTTCTGAATGGGACAAGGAAAGGGTATTTCCGAGGTTGGTCTACAGTGAAGATTGGTTCGGTCGGGTTTCTGAATTATTATTGCAATGACATTTACTGGCCATTTGAGGTCCATAAAGCGGTCGTGAGTGAATAGAATAAAGAGGTTTCTGTTTTACTTTCTTGTTAGCAATGGTCTTCGCGTGTGGGGGACTAAGTGACAGCGCCAATGAGTTAATGATCACCATGCGGCCTTAATTGTTTCGAGTATTTTTCCTCAGGTAAACAACTAAATTGACACTTCCTGCCTCAAAGCTTGACTAATCTGCGAATACCTTTCCCTGCCCCAACGAACGCCAGCGAGCTGGGGGATTAGAACACAGAAATAGGCTTCAGTCCTAAACCATTTTGTGCATACATCAACGCGTACCAAAGTACAAAGGTTGATTCAACAGGGAATCGACTTAAAATCTTGATTTTGACTGATATGGGCGTGTTATTCTCGCCTGAAAACTCACTGAGACATTCACTAAATCGAAACATGGACTTTCCTGTTCCTATGCGAATCTAATTTACGATGTGATCGTTACTTTAGCAAATTCTTAGATTTCTACTTCGGACGCCCACGTAAGAAGTCTGACATTCAGTCTTATCTATTTTAAGTTTTTATAGGGCGTTAAAACATTTGACGGGGATTAGAATGTATTACCGTGTTGTTGATGTTATGTTCATTTCAAGCATACATTTTACAAGCAGATTCGTACACAGATAAATGCTAAAAAAGTTCCTTGATTTATGTGGTAAAACTGTCCATATCTTTCTCTACAGAAACTGAAATGTTTTTTTTTATTTATCCTGGGTTAATTAATCAAGGTCATGCATGCATAAAAAGAACTAAAACAATTCTGTCGAAAAAAAAAACATTTCGCATTGTAAGAAGTATCGTTCATTTATTGCAGCACTTTCATAAAAGAATAATAGTCTGTTATTGAATGAACCAAAGAAACGTTTTATGAAGTAAGTGTGTATATTGTCATTTTTTTTAAAGCTTGTCCCGAAACCTCCAATTGTCCTCTTTAAGTAACAGCCCTGCACCACAAATTACGCCCACTGATGCCAGAACACTTTGCCACACACGCCATACTATATCTTCTGAGTATCTCTGTTCCTATCATTTTCTTTAATCAGAAATTTCTCTTGTACATCAACGAACTTGATGGCTGCAACGCTTACTGTTGCTTTCCTCTTAATCGGTGTTGATGTAACAAACTTACCTCGACTCTCAACTGACTGATTGTGCTTCAGTCATTCAACCTACCACCTCTCTTTACATCAGTCTCAGTTAAACATTTAACGCCGATATTCTTTCCTGACGACCCAACCCTTCACAGATTTCTCTCTCATTATTTCAGCCAAAACCTCCGTTTTTTTTAGCTTCCACATTGTTAAAATGCTCTGTATCCTCTCGTTACTATAGAATATTTATGTTCATCGTATTCAATAAATCTCATTCGTTCTGCGTTTTGTGAGATCCGCAAACCGAACTGTAATAATACTCTTGACATTAAAACGGCCGACTTGAGTATATTTAGCTATTAGACTGGTAATCCAAATCGAGCTGTCTCTTTCGAGAACCCCTCCAATGTGTCAACACTGGCTCCATCAAAAGAAAGCGTACATTTACTACACTGATGTACACCTATCTGTCAACAAACGGTTACTGAGTTATTAGTACTGTTAAAGGAAGAATTGTGGCTGCCTTGTAAGTTCTTGTTCTTTAAGAACAGAATTGTCACTGATCGATAATTCTGAGATTTTACAAACAAGCTAAGTTTGGTTGTAGCATTCAAATGAAACCTGAAGATTACCATACTTTGTGAACGTATAAAGTAGTGACAAACTGTTGTCCGCACTTTTCTTAAAGTATAAACTTTAACTGAAGAAAAAAAAAACTTTCAAAGATACTCTTCACGCCAAGTAATTGATGTAATTTGAGGGAGAATATTACCCTCTCTGTTACTGAAACGCCTTCTGTTTGTATCCTTCAGTACATTGAGCACGTGCACAAAGGGAACATATGGAATAATGACTTTTGAAAAGGGAAAGCTTTTTGGTTGTCGTTCGTTGCTAAGAAATGAGGCCGATTTGAATGGTATGCAAGCACTGAGTGCCTGCTAAAGCTATTGAAATTACAATAAAAGCACTTTAGAAGGGGATTCTTAGTTCTTCTTGATTTATTAGGCTATTGTTTAACACGGAGATCCTTAATTAGTATATAAGGTGCAACATTTCAATCAACAATCAGCTTTACATACCGAGAGCTCTTCTTCGTTCGTTTTTAAGGCGAAGTCGTACATTTTCAGCGGTAAATCAGATTTCGCGGAGCTAGAATGATACACATTCATTAGATTAGATGAATAGGTACGATCGATTTTAAAGTAAAGTAATCAATGTCTAGTCCGAATCGTAATACGAATTTCAATTGTTTTTTACGTTCTCGTAGAAACCTAGTTATCGAAACTTCGTCTTTATTAAGAGCTAAGCACTATGATTTGATCCAGTTTTGTGTGTTGGAAAGCCTCGCCGTGCAGTTCGGTTCATTTCTACGAGTATGGCACTTGACAGCCTGTTGGAGCCAGTGAGTTCGGGCGTATTCCTGTCTGACAGTGTAGAAATAAACCCTCCCTTCAAAATTTATTAGTTTTATCGGGCCCATGTTTGGCCTTGCTTGCTTGGCCTGTCAATTAAAACTTTCCCTTCCTTTAATTTTCATACTTTGTGAGTTAAAACCAGTTTACAGTGTGCTACATTTTCATGGCCGAACGATTACTCCTCCTAACCATTTCTTACCATGCATCAATATCACTGACGCTAACGAGTGTCCAACGGAAACTTTATGTCATTTTTTTTATGTTATCTTCAGTAATTCCCTAGGATCCTTCCATTATGATCCTTCATTCGATTCAGTTCCTCCTTTTAATATTAAAAGAACAATATTGTTTTACTAAATACAGTCTACTCCAGTTACCTTGTATGAATGCATGTTCTCCATCAAATGGCGCGGACACTGAAAAACTCGCCTCAGACGAACTAATGCTAGTATTTTTCATGATATCCTCGTTGATAACTTTGCTTCACATCAGTACTTCGATCGTAACGTTGTCTTGCTAGTATTGGACGGGAAATTACCTCACAAATATGGTAGTTTATTAACCGTTTTACCTTCGTGAACAACACTTCTGATTTCTTTTGGGGTTTTGCTTTACAATTCTACTAAAGGCAAACAAGCAACTAGCTATTGAATCATTCTGGAATATTAGAAGGCCTTATAGGGGTAGATTTTCGTGGCAGCGTACATATGGGAAGAGACGAGAAAGAATCCTGAATTTCATGGTTGAAAACTTCGCTCGGGGTGAGTTTTGCCTAAATTATCAGGAAGACTGCATGAAGTTGCTGAGGACCGACATACCGACTTATGAGAGCTTGCCCTGAACTGTATTTTCATATCTGTTTTGCATAACTAACTACACATAATTTCCCGAGGAAAAAACCGGAACCACAAAAAAATTGAAAGACAATTCATGTACAGATGCGTCGAGTTTATGGTGTAGTTTAGTCAAACGTATTTTACCATTAAACTGATGGTATCAATCTATTCGCAACTGCCTACGGCTTTTTATAGGCAAAACAAAATGTTCAATTCCATGCAGGTATTCAGTTCAGAAAAGCCTGCGTTTTATCATCCGAAAATAAATAAGCATCAACCAGGTTGAACGTATATAATCGTTGTAATTGAACAGTTCTGGGGGATTTTCAAGGGAGCCCTTTAGAATCTGAAAAAGGATAGCTGCATAGAAGGAAGAGCCAGAGACAGTAAAATGCCTTCATTTAGAGGTTTTCATGTAAACTTTGTTAGTTTCTCTCCTCGAATAAACGTTTTACTCATTCGATAATTAAAGGCGGCCGATCACATTCTGTCGAAGCAGTTATCGAAGGTTCTTTTGTAAGGGAAGACTCAGGCAAAATGCACCAGTCAATGAAAACATTTCAATAATGTTCGGCGGACTTGTAACCTTCTTGAGACTAATTTAAATACTAGTCCTCTGAAAACCCCGATTGCTTTTACATTCACTCACAAGGTGTCCATGGTTTTGGCCATAAAACTTAAGAGATTCATGTTTTTGGGAATAAACGCGTACGCCTTCGAAACCGAAAAAATAATCACTCAAATTAAGTCGTGCATTGCATGTACTAATATCTGAGACACTATCTTGTAAAACAAGAAAAAAAGCTTTTAACAATGATATCATTTGTACAAAGTTAAATGCTAAAAGTAACGTTACATAAGAACGCCTTTCATAAAATACTCGTTTAAGTAAGTTAACCCGCCGGATTATCCTTTAGGTGCAAATACAAGTGCACGGTGAAAGTATGTTATTTCTCTACTATATTTTGTAAAATGAGAATTGTAAGGCATATTTTATTGTTCATTTCCAGTCACTCGGCACTTGTCCTGTGCCGTCTGCGGCATATCCAAAATATCGGTGAATTTCGATACTTCAGTTTTTTCAATTTTTGTTGCCTTTTCTTCGCGGTACGTACATTGTACTACATATTGGACACGATAACTTTTTCATTTAAAGTGCATAAATCCAAGAATATCTCTAGCTAATTGATTTATCAATTTTAGAAAAGCACTCAATCTCTATATGAAGCACCAAAAGCTGGCACTGTTGTTAAAAACAGCCGACCGAGAAAAGATGTCTATTCCACACAATAAACGTTTATATATCGAGTCAAGAGTCAAGACACTTTTCTCCGCTAAACTTGTTAATTAGTGATAGATGGAGCCTTTATTGCTACCCACAAATTTGTTCCTGTGTCTTTATCTGTGGTACAGAATTTCAAGCTCGTTATATTGAACAATTCAAACCGGTCAATGCTTAACTGCGAAACGCCGTTTTTATCCATGCTTCGATCTCTGCAGAGGATAAATATCTTGTGCAAAAAGCACAGCATATTGTTTAACTATAGGATTCAGACTTGAATTTGTGATGCAAGTTGACTCAAACTGTATCCTGCATTTCTAACTGATAGAAATGTTTATACGTATTTATCAAGTTACTGATGTGGTTTTGAGCCGTTGTCAATCAGCGATAGAATAAAGGGAAAGGGAATTCTATTGATGTACTTTATAGCAGTGCAGCTAAGCTTTAATCTCATTCCTTTGAAAATGTCCCTCGAACTTCTTTGCGCGATTTTTTAGCAGGAAGCGCAAAAAGAAATAACTTGACTTTTAATGGTCATTTCAGCAATATGAAACCTAGCTATCTGCCATGCACGGGACGTTCAAATGCTCAGTTATCAGGGATAATGATTTCATAAGTCTGAGGGCAAAAGCCGGGATTACATTTGTTTTCTTGACTTTGTTTTGTTAAGCAAGTCATTTCTATTTCGACAGGTCGAGGTTAGAAACCAACAAAAATATACGAACAAACTGAGATCGCAGAGAAGTTTCAACATGCTTGCAAAGAAAATGAGTCATTCATTCATTGATGAAAGGATTACCTCAAGCTTGATCCTAATGCTGTTCATTTTAAATACAAAATGATCACTTGTGGTTATTTTACTTGTCTGGTATACAGTATAAAATACTAAGCGAATTTAGTTTCCTCCCTCAGGAAAAGAAAGCGGAGATTAGTACTACGAGAAATTATATTTCATTCAGTCTTGCCTTAATTATGAGAGAACTTAAGTTACGTGCAGTTACCATAAGATAAGATGCTTAACAGAACTTATATCATTTATTTCCCATTTTCTTTACAACTAAGAAATTACCTTCACGCGTTCTTCAGTGGCCTTCGCTGAGTTTAACACTGTCTGCTGGTTTAAATTCACTCGGGCAGCGAGTGTATGTTTGCCCTACCAATTCACCGAGCTAAGTGATCGCAATAAAATCAGGTGGTTTCGGCAGCTAAGTATGGATTTTAGTTCCCTTAATAACATTTCTTGTCAGTACATCAGTTTTCCCATCTCTTTGGAGTTCCTTTCTTCCAGTTAGGAATATATCGCCTTAAATAAAAAGTTTGCGGTTATTTTTAGTAGGCTTCAGTTCGACGAGTCGCTAGTCAAACACTACAGAGAATATTTCATTTGGTACTGATTGGTAAAATAAATCCCAGAAATTTAATGAGAAAAAAATATTTCTTATCATTTATAAAAGAAAAGCCTTCAAGTAAAACTATGGCAATGCCCGGTCTTAATTGGTGTATTGCTGGGGGGTTTTATTTCAAAGAGCCAAAACTTTGTCCAAAAACGAATGATTTAGTTAGCTTCTATTATTATATTATGTTTATCAGCGAAAGAAATCCAACTACAACAGCAGAGATACCGCTATCTTTGTCAGGGTTTCTGGCGCCTGACTTTGATAAAACTTAAGTGAATCATTACAAAATGATGCTGTAAATCGACAGTTCTTTATGAACTGCAAAAAAGCAAAAAAGGTTCAAGACAAAAGAAATATCATTACCAGATTTAGAGCCTTGATTACTTTGGAAACATGGTAACTTGAACAGCTATAGTCTGCATTGGGTTCGACTTGTGAAGCAGATACAATCCAACACACCTATATGGTCGTAAAGGTCGAACGTTTGACTCCCAATTTTCATCTTAAAATAGCATTTTTAAACCAGCGGTGGTAGCTTCCATAATTATGCGGTTAACCAAACCCGCAGTCCCCAAACAGGCACCACTCTGCCTAACGATCGCCAACCACAACACGCTTGTCATTCCGCGATCCAGCCCCTTTGGTCCAACTTTGCCTCGACACTCAGAGCCATGTGCCATCTGGCCCGAGAAGCTCTTCTAATCACCATCTGCTAACCACCCGCCGAAGCCAGTTTTCATCAGGCTCATGTCCAACAATATTTTGAGATTCATTAGAACATAGTTCTACTGTCAGCGCCAACCCTAATTGCTACTTTAAGACCTGGAGTAATACTCAAGTCCCTCAGTTAAAATATCAATTTTATCGCCATTGATAAAGTCGCGTATACGTGTCGGACTCCAGTTTTCGGCTTCTTTTCATCACAAGTGACCACAAGCTCTATCAACATTTATATTGCTTGCCGACTTTGAATTCTTTTGGAAACTTATTTCTGTAGTAATCTGACACCGCTTACCGAGTTTTGACGTTTTAGTGTAATTTTCTGTGCCAGCAACTGTCTTCAAAAGTCAACACAAGCTCAGACATTTTGCACATTAATCATTCATTGTAACCAGTATTGAGTCGTACAGAAATGAATTGCTATTAGAATTCTATAAACTTGGCATTTAGGTAAGTTGTAAGAATTGACTTTCCAATTTAAATGGTTTGCGCAAGCGCAACTCCGTTCCCATGAAAACACTTAAAGGTCCGACGCGCATGCGCGAATAAATTTCGCGCGACAGTTCCAAGTCTTTACTGAAAATATTTCGTCCGATATACGTGAAACCTTTTCGTAAGCCCTCAAGAATAACAAATGAAATATTTTCGCCGTTTAAGCCTGGATCCCCCAGTGAATATCTATATAAAATAAGTCATGCAGCATAATTTAGACCGAATAACAGCCGTTTGATTTTCATTACTAAGCTGAGTGACATCTTAACAATATTTATGTGAGAAAGCCGCTTTTTGTCGTGAAAGGGTTGAGTAAACATTACGACAAGACGAAACCCTTGACGCCAGAGAAGCATTCTCGTGGCTGTGATATGATGGTTTCTATCGGTCTCCTCTTCCATCCCAGAAAGAAGAAGACTAGAATACTGTAAAATGGAATGCGACTTTGTCTGGCAAATAAATTTACGTTCAAAATCTAGTTTGGCTGTTCAGTTAGGGTAAGTGTTAGGGTCAAAAATGGCAGTTGGCCTTTTTTCTATAAACTTGGGTAAACCTGTATGATATGCAAATGAACGCACGGTATTTCTGCAAGACGTCTTCAAAATAGAGATAAATTAATATGCATAACCAGTAATTTTTCCCAGGTAAAACTGGAAATAGCTGATTTTCACTGACGTTATGGTCTCAAGTGGGGGGCATTTTATTAACTGACATATTTGCACTCTTAATACTCTCAATGTAAATAGCTTTTTATTTCATCTTTATAGAAGCACATATCAGAGGTTACTGCTAACGGGTGAAGTCTGGATTGGGGAGTGTGTGCGGACCAAGTTCATAACACGAAAACGGACGAGACCAACAGCAAAATGGCTTCTCAGTTTTGATCCGTTGTTTCTTTCGGAGGCACAAAATCCGTATGATCGGGTTCATTATTCCAATTTTGTATCGTCCCCAATAAACGCACCATTTGCTCATGCTTTAAATCAAACTGACAATATCTTTTGCTGCTCATAGGATTAGCCCCATCAACTTATAGCTGGTTTCCACGAGGGGAGTGTTATTACAGGAAAATATAGAAATATAAAATTTGTATAATAAATAATTTAAGGTTTAGAGACTGGTGTGCGTGCATTAATTTATTGACAAATACAGGCACGCGCTGACTGTACGATGAACGAAAAGTAATGAATACTGACAAATACAGGCACGCGCTGACTGTACGATGAACGAAAATTATTGAATATTGACAAATACAGGCACGCGCTGACTGTACGATGAACGAAAAGTAATGAATATTGACAAATCAGGCATGCGCTGACTGTAACGATGAACGACAAGTAATGAATATTGACCAATACAGGCACGCGCTGACTGTACGATGAACGTAAAGTAATGAATATTTAACAAATAAAGAAGCCTTAGCCATGTTTTATACTATCATAAAACACGATGGGCATTTGAGAACATGAGAGAAATGTTAAAGCACAAGCCAAAGGCGCTTGCTTTCAACATTTCTCGAGTGTTCTCAAATGACCCGAGTGTTTTATGTATAGTTTAATAAACGAGCCCGCCTCGAGTTTTTAAATCTGATAAAACACGTGCTGCGAGTTTATTAAACGGCTTCAAAAACGTTACTTCTAAAAGATAATAATTTTCAGAAATTTAGATGAAAAGTGAAGAATTACTTGTTTATAGCAACGTTGTGCGTCAGTGACATGCGCAGTTGGAATACGGAGCGAAAATTTAGGTCCCATAATGCTAGGCTGGTTGCGTGTGAATAACTGTGAGTCAAGAGGTCTTCGCTTTCGAGCTCCTTGAGTCGTTGCACTTAGACCGTTGGTTGAGCAACCCTGAGTCTTGTTATAAACTGAGATTCACTTTAGGATCTTTTCAAGCATGAAAAAAAATCGCCAGTTGAAAACAATAAAACACGGCAAACCATGTTATATACTCTGATAAAACATGGCTTTTTAGCCAATCAGAGCGCGCGTACTATCGTATCTATATTATAACAGAGAATATAACATGGTTTGCCGTGTTTTATTGTTTTCAACTGGCGATTTCCTTTCATCGCGCGTGTAAATCTATATTATAAAACAGATAAAGAAGCCTCAAATCCATGTTTCATACTATCTTCAGAAACTCATGAATAATTCATGAGCATTTTGTCCAATCAGAAGAAGCAAATCATTCGCGTGCATGCTCCTTTATACCCGGGTATAACTTAAGGGTCTTTATA
This sequence comes from Actinernus sp. WN-2022, assembly GCA_030867875.1. Lineage (NCBI taxonomy): Eukaryota > Metazoa > Cnidaria > Anthozoa > Actiniaria > Actinernidae > Actinernus > Actinernus sp. WN-2022. The sequence goes on from JAOWCC010001176.1 coordinate 55,924, forward strand.
CAACTTTTCACTCTACGAGTGTGGTCCTATATAAAACTTCATGGTTGAGGCCTTTTTCCTTTGTTGAACAAAGGAAAAAGGCCTCAACCATGAAGTTTTATAAAGGGCCACACTCGTAGAGTGAAAAGTTGTATAAAGACCCTCCCTAGTCAATCGTTATAAAACCAAGGGCTTCACCATGAATCTTTATAAAGACCCTCACTCGTACAGTGAAGATCCTTGAAACGATCCTAAGGTGAATATTCGCTCCGTATTCCAACTGCGCATGTCACTGACGCACAACGTAGCTATAAACAAGTAATTCTTCACTTTTCATCTAAATTTCTGAAAATTATTATCTTTTAGAAGTAACGTTTTTGAAGCCGTTTAATAAACTCGCAGCACGTGTTTTATCATATCTAAAAACTATCGGGCTTCGCCCTCGAGTTTTTATATCTGATAAAACACTGCTGCTCGTTTATTAAACTATACATAAAACACTCTGATCATTTGAGAACACTCGAGAAATGTTGAAAGCACGCGCCTTCGGCTTGTGCTTTAACATTTCTCTCATGTTCTCAAATGCCCATCGTGTTATGATAGTCATATGATAGTATAAAACATGGATGGCTAAGCCTTCTTTATTTGTTAAATAAAACATGGCTTTTTAGGCAATCAGAGCGTGCGTACTGCCTGTATTTGTCATTATAATATAGATACGATCACGCGCTGACTGTACGATGAACGAAAGATAATGAATATTGACAAATACAGGCACGCGCTGACTATACGATGAACGAAATATAATGAATATTGACAAATACAGGCACGCGCTGACTGTACGATGAACGAAAAATAATGAATACTGATAAATACAGGCACGCGCTGACTGTACGATGAACGAAAGATAATGAATATTGACAAATACAGGCACGCGCTGACTGTACGATGAACGAAAGATAATGAATATTGACAAATACAGGCACGCGCTGACTGTACGATGAACGAAAGATAATGAATATTGACAAATACAGGCACGCGCTGACTATACGATGAACGAAAAATAATGAATAGTTGACAAATACAGGCACGCGCTGATGTACGATGAACGAAAGATAATGAATATTGACAAATACAGGCACGCGCTGACTATACGATGAACGAAAAATAATGAATACTGACAAATACAGGCACGCGCTGACGGTACGATGAACGAAAAATAATGAATACTGATAAATACAGGCACGCGCTGACTGTACGATGAACGAAAGATAATGAATATTGACAAATACAGGCATGCGCTGACTATACGATGAACGAAAAATAATGAATACTGCATGTCTTAAGGCCGAAGGCCGAATGCAATATGAATAAATTTTGAGTTCATCGTGCAGTCAGCAAGTGCCAGTTTGACAATATCTTTTTAATAAAACAAACATAAAGTCTCTAATCTTTTAATATTCAAACTGAACGCACAGCAGTGCCTTTCAATTGAAATCAGTTGTCAATAACCAGTTCAAAGGGAAATCAAATATTCCGGCCGAAAAAGATAATTTTTGTAAATATCTCCACAAAGAAATGGCATTTCAATAGACAATGAATAAAACAGGCAACTCATCGGCATCAGGCTCAAGCCTGGAATTTTTGCCCGCAACAAAAAAATATGCAACTTTCGTTTTTCGTCATAAGATTAAACTAATGGCCTTTTTATATTGAATTAAGGTTTTCACAGATGTCACGTGATTAACCACGTGATAAAATACTAAATTCAATTTGCGGAGATGGGGAAAACAGCAAACGCGATACTTTCAATGTATTTAATTAGACTACACTCTGCGGGTAAAATAGGAAAATTCGAAGTCACGTGACCTATTTTGCATAATTTCGCCTTAAAGCATAATAGTTAATCTACCAAAACGTGATTATATGACCCTCAAAGCAAGCAAACAGAAAGCTACTTGAGATCTTACTTATCTATGATCGCCACCACCGCATAGTGCCTTGAAATATACGATCTCAGATATGTCACGTGACAGACCACGTGATCCCAGTAACTAGTCGATAGCCATACCAATGTACGTAACTCGTCAAAATATGCAAATATGACACATTTGATAAACATTTAATAACAACTGGGACGTCTGTGCTGTATTTTGTAATTTAGCCTCGTTTCCATGAAATCCCAGGCCTTAATTGGCTTGAGCAGTGACTTCGATTTCGACAATTGAGGGAGAAAGAGAGGGTTAAAATTCGAAATCGCTTGAAATCGTCACCAGAGAACAAGAAGGACATTAACTACTCTTGAGGCAAGTTATATTTACTTCATTGAAATATTTACTGAGATATTTCACAAATCGTAAATTCCCATACGAAGCTTTATATTTTTCAATACACAATTTAAGTCTGGACTTCCTGTGTTTTCACTATAAATTTGTTCGTTTACACTCTGGGCAAAAAGGATATTCCCGCCACGGCCGCGCTCGCGCACCAGTTCGTCATGATTTCATCCACAGGGTGTCCGATAGTACGTTGATAATTTACTCTCTCGGCAGTGGGAATTCGTCACAGGACGCGATAAAATATATTCATGAGATAAAGGTTGGCCGAAAAGTATCCTGGTGGAGTTGTGCTGCTTTCGGATTTGATTTTATGTAAGTTTTTGGGAATCTCGTGGTGTCTGCAATGAAGTCCTGAGTACATCAAGAGGAAGGAGTGCCATTTTTTGCAACAGGTAAATAGAAAGTATATTATTTCACTGATTTTTTTACCACCGTGTAATTTTCTTTTTATTATATGGACAACTATACACTACTCTAAAAACTCTTCACTATTTATTTCACTTACTGTCAGTGTCCGTACAAACTTCTTCGTGATCTTTCGAAGCTTCTGCGATCATTTCTTCGGTTTCTCTTATCTCTTCATTTCAGTCGATAAATTAAATCATATTTTGCTTTTTTTGCTTAGAATGTTCATTGTTTTGCTGCTCATGTAAGTTGTTACATCTTTCTCTGTGATTTTCACCAACCTGCCGCCATCTTTGCATGTAGCTCATGGTCGAAAGGCGGCGAACGTGACGTCATACATGCGGGAGATGAGTGGCGTATTTTCCATATCTTACTCCAGCCAGTGAAATATGGATTCTACGAATCGTTTAGTTCATGGTAAAACACTCTCGTCCATATAATAAATAGAGGATATTACATGGCCGCGAGGAGATACGGGTTTTATCTTCTCGTGTTGATGAAATATCTTACGAGTGAGCACAGCGAACGAGTAAGATATTTCATCAACACGAGAAGATAAAATCGTATCTCCAAGCGGCCATGTAATGTTCTATTTAATATATAATTATCGATGAAATACCAGTTTCGGCTAGAAATCACTGAAAACCAGTCATATTTCCAAAAGTGATATCTTCACGTGTGAAGATATCATTTATATCTTCACGTGTGAAGATATCACTTTTTAGAAAGAAATATACACTTGTATTTCATCGATAATTATATATTAAAAAGGAATATCACCAGCCGGAATAATTTGGACAGAAAGTGAAGAACAAAACCAAACAAGGCTATGTAGGACACACAATTACCAACAAAATCAATCATAAACAGCTCCTGAGACAGAAATGACTGTACACTACAAGGATGTGTTATTAAATCAACTTCATATGGTTCCATTAAGAATACATTAAGTAAAATGAAAACATGTAAAGTTGCTTTCTTTCTTCAAGAAGATACTACACCTATAATCATGGTGATACAACCTAACTAAAGTCCAATGGCTCTATGTAAAAAGTAACTTGTTGGCTTGCGTGATTTTCCTTTTGTTATTTTCTAAGTGGTGTATCATTATCTTTACAATAAGTAAATAAAAAATGGATAGAGTCAATACACTAGAATGTCTCAGTCACTGTTCACTGTCCAATAGGGGAGTAGGTAGGTGTAGGCTGCGGGAGTGCAGGCTGCTGCGGGGCATAATTAGTAGGATGGTTCCACCAATGTGTGAGGGGACATCAAGGGGGCTGTCACATGGGCGTTCGGGAACATAATTAGGTTGGGGTCCTTCCACGTGGTACTGTTACTCTGTCACGGTTGATTGTGGACCGGTTGATTGTGGACTCCTCGTCCAACCAAATGAAGTTGTATGTGTCATTAGGGGATGGGGCAGCACAACTTTGATACATGCGGTTATGATTTTTCTCGGAATGCGATATGCCTGTCTTCAATACGAGGTTGTGTTTGCTACATTTCTTTATCACGTTTCTTACCACCAGCTCCGGCTTGCACGTGGGTCTGACCATCTGCATCTGACTTAACCACCAGCGCTCTAGGTGTTTTTCATCTTCTTGACGACTGGCGTAAAAGGAGCATTGGTATTGATCTTTAGTGTCCCTCCCACATCGGTAAACAGTGGTAGTACTTCCATCGCGCGCATTCACATTCACAGTCTTTGCCTCCACCAAACCTGTTCCACCCATGCTTACCATCCAACAAAAACAATGTACTTTCGGTGGCACACCAACTGCTCTGAACAATTCACTACAATTGTACAGTTCTATTTATGATAGAAAACACTAGCGTATGTTCGTCATCGTCAACGTGCTGAACTGGTGTTCATGACGTGTTTCCGCTTTAGACGTTTGAGCCGTCTTTCTTTTTCGTGCTTACCCAAGTAGTATAGGGTACATGGAATTAAGCCCCTTTTTTGCGGCGCGCTTTGCTATTGTCCTTAGGGATTAGCGATAACTGAAGGGCCATCAATACAGTATGCCCGAAACAATAGCCCTATTGTTTTAAGGGAAACTCTTGAGATGCAAATTCTTCTCTCCAACTCAACTATAATTAACATACCAATTAAAAACAAATCCACTAGATAAATTAAACAAAGTTTATTCAATCTCAAAAACACCTATTTACGGTTCGTTTTCCTTATCCTCGCGGAGTTGATAAATTTCTTCTTTCTCAGTTCTTGGGTTGATATGCTGTGCCGTATTACAAGATTACACTGCTTTATGATTAGTTTCATTGAATGTCTTTTTTTCTTGTTGACAAATGCTATAGGCAGTTGTATTTTATCGAGGAGAGGAAAGTTCATTATCATCAAAAACTAAAAACTCTAGTCTAGCTTTATTTTCTAGTCTAGTCTAGAAATTGTATTATTTTATAGTCTAGCCTTTCTAGACTAGAAAGTATCTCGTCTAGACTAGACACGCCGCCCGCCGCCCTCCTCCTCCTCCTAGCTCCTCCTTTCCTCCTCCCCCTCGTCGTCGTCCTCCTCATTTCCTCCTCCTTCTCTGCTGTCCTCCTCCTCCGGTGACCTCTTCCTCCTCCCTCGCTACCCTTACGCTACCCCATGGCCACCTTATAATACACGAAATATCTGGACAACCGAAAGTGTAATATAGGGTAGCCTTGGGGTAGCGAGGGAGGAGGAGGGCAGCGGAAGGAGGGCGGCAGAGGAGGGGGG
>JAOWCC010001177.1:0-205175 GCA_030867875.1 Actinernus sp. WN-2022
CCCAGAGAAATACCTTGCTTTATTAAATAGTAATCAGCCAATCCAATGAGAAACATACAGAGCACCTAATGCAACCACCATTCAATTGTCTTGCCTAATATTTTGTTTGCCTCATCTTAATTTTGAAACTCCATTAGTAAAAAAATATCATCTAGATCCAAATTAATTAAAGGTAGGTTTGGGTGCATTTCCAGCGATCTCAGAAACCTTAATTTCAAATTTTTTTTTCCGGCCCCCCTTAGTAGGGCCGATCCACATAATGTTCAGTCCATGTTTAGTTCTCTGTAAATGTAAAACTGAGGGAGGGAGGGGGGGGGGGGGGGGGGGGGGGGCTCTATATTTTTCAGAATTGTGTGCGGGGGGGTTATGAAATTTTTGTTTTGTTTGGAGGGGGGTCAAGACATTTTGTTGTTGTTTAGAACGAATCTTGCCAGCCCCCCCCCCCCCCCCCCCCAGGCATAAATAATGAATGGTCCCTAAATGGCTTATTCCATACACTGTCTTTCTGGCGAACAAATTCTCCATTGTTGTCATGTTCATCAGGATATTCACATGCTGTTAGTGTACTAATCTTGTATGTTGTCTTGTATGTAGAGTGGTGTGTATATATTGCAGTTTGTAGTGTCAATTGATGGGGTATGTGAACTAATGTAGTTTTTTTTAAACAGAAACAGCAATTTCATTAAATGTGCCTAGAGAAACAAATCCTAAAGTAAAAGATATTTTCCAGCACAATCATGATAAACCATTAATTTTGCTATTTGCTCATTTTTTGGTTATTTTGTATCAATTTAAAGTTTTGTCAATTAAATAGCTCTATTTGCATGATTGGTTACACTTGAATCCTGTTATTTTAGGAATATTGGTTTTGTATACTGTGACTCAATTCTACTTGTATGTTAGAGTATTATTTAATTATCTAAATGATATTGTCACTAAAAATGTAATGTATGTACATGTAAGGTCCTGCCAATACAATCACGGTTAACATTCAATGTTGCCATGTAAGGTCCTGCCAATACAATCACGGTTAACATTCAATGTTGCCATGTAAGGTCCTGCCAATACAATCACGGTTAACATTCAATGTTGCCATGTAAGGTCCTGCCAATACAATCACGGTTAACATTCAATGTTGCCATGTAAGGTCCTGCCAATACAATCACGGTTAACATTCAATGTTGCCATGTAAGGTCCTGCCAATACAATCACGGTTAACATTCAATGTTGCCATGTAAGGTCCTGCCAATACAATCACGGTCAACATTCAATGTTGCCATGTAAGGTCCTGCCAATACAATCACGGTTAACATTCAATGTTGCCATGTAAGGTCCTGCCAATACAATCACGGTTAACATTCAATGTTGCCATGTAAGGTCCTGCCAATACAATCACGGTTAACATTCAATGTTGCCATGTAAGGTCCTGCCAATACAATCACGGTTAACATTCAATGTTGCTGTCCCAAAATAGCAATTGAATATTTTTGGGGGAAATACGAGCATGCACTGGAGGTCAGTGTATGTAGTTTTTTTTTTCACTGCAAATGTGTGAGAAGCCTGAAAATATTTTGTTTACTATTGCCTGAACTACCCTGTTTTAAAAGCCTAAAAAAAATAGGTTTAAGACTAACCCAATGCCTTTTAGAAAAAATATTGAAGATTGAAAAAAGATGGAAGAATATTTTTTTAACTACACCTCTTCTGAGCTCTCTAAATAAATATTAGTTTCTTGCCTTTCTCATTCAATTGCAAATTGTCAATCCACAACTGGTAGAGGAAAAAAGTAGTTGAATACATGAACATTTTTACGAGAGTCTTCAACTGAAGCCAACTTGGACCAGACGCTTTTTTTGTTTAATCGACTAACCGACCGACCCATGCCACCATCATGAACCCGAGGGCAATAGTAAACAAAACATTTGATTGGGATGGCCTAATGAAACAAATGTATATAACCTTTGTATAAAAAGAGGAATAAAATAATGTTGTTGTACAATGTACATCTATCAATTTGTTGTTTTACAATAACAGAAATGGATTTATATAGCAGTTGTGGGTAAGAAGACGTGAGTTTGGTGATCTGTTAACAGGGGGTGGACATGTTACCACCAAAGTGGAGGACTGGGGTCGAAAGAGCATTTTCAGAACCCCTCATTTAAATTGGAGGGTAATTAAACATTGACAATTAATAAAGGAAGGTTCAATGATTTTGGATTCCTTTAAAAAAAATATGGAGTATGGGATTTTCCAGGTAATTTTGAAACTCATCAAAATGGACAAATTATCTTACTTCAAGGCTACCTGAAAAATGAGTAACTCAATTTTTTAAATACTGTATTTCCTCACATACATGTATAAACCACAGATTTTTAACCTTTCAAATTTTGAAAGTAACGAAAATTACCTCAGGAGTGCAGCTTACAAGTTTTTACGGGAAAATGTTTTCTGCAATTATGGCTGTAAACAATTCTGAAAATTGTGTTGGGGGGGGGGGGGGGATGATAAATTTTGGGAGATTTTCATTGATGACTTCTGTCAATCTCTCTTCTGAGAGTGGGGCAACTGCCCCCGCCCTACATGACTGAAATACAATGGCAATGTTACATGTTCACAAAGTATCTGAGTTTTTCTTGGCAAGCTCTAATTCTCCTTCGTTTTACAAAGTAAAGCTTGCTGTCCATTTGCTTGTCATCATCTCTTCCCAGGGGACTCTTCTATATTGAACTCTGATATACGTGTATTCTGCACTACTTTTTGGGGGAAATGTTTGCCTCAATCTGTACCTTTTAGGGCCTGTTACTTATTTTCTAATTATTACAGACTGCATTCACTTCACCTATTTATACCCTACCTTTTTTTGCATTATGCAAATTAGAGCAGCCCTACTGGAATAGGGGCTACAATATATAGTGAACATACTGTAGCTGACCTTTCTCTTTTGGGGGATCTTGAGCCAATCAAATTATTTTGGTAATTATTCGTTAGGGATACCTGTGAGTGTCAATAAATGACCTGCTCCTCTGTTTATGACTGGCTGAATTCTTTTAACGATTGCATGAGACAAGTGAAAACGTCAAGATATTAAAATCACTTTATTGATGCTCCAGGGGTCAAAAATAGAAAGAAATGGGAAAGAAATAGCTATCATCATGATACAATAATAATGGCAAAATTAGATATTAGCATAAGCTATTTGGGCCATGTCAGGCAAAAAGGACCGAGACAACAAAATGTAAATATTATTTGAATTTGCTTTTCGTTTTGTATGCATGTACATGTATGGCTATTAGGATCTGCATCGCAAGTGCCACATTTTGCTACTTAAACAATGTTGATTTGATTTAGTTGACAAGTGAAATAGAGAACAAAATTTTATACAAGGTTTGATCACAATTTTAGCAGTTGCAAATGGACTGCCAACAGTCATTCTGCCCATCATAGCTCATGATTTTAGCAATAGTACATGTACAAGTTATCATCTGAGGATAATCCTCAGATGATAACTTATTTGTACTATTGCTAAATCATATGAGCTACGACGGGCAGAATGACTGCAGAAAAGACATTAATTTTTTTTGGTGAAAATGTGACCATCTTGTTCATCTTACTGTTTTACCCTTTAAAACCAGCAGGTATAAACGAATGTTGTACAACAAAATCATCCCCTATTTACTGGTCACCAGTTGATACCAGCTAATCAAAAACGATTAGCTGATCGGTCTTATCAGTTTACATAAAGTTATTATTAATTATTACAAGATTCCTAATTTGTAATCTGAGGCCCTTGAATCAAAATGTGAATAATTTCACTGGCCTTGTTTAACTACTATAAAACTACAAATAGCCCTTGCAAGAACGTTGCTTACGAGAGATATCTACATTAAAGTGTCTATGGAAGGAACTTAACTGGTCATCTTAACCATGCAGTCTCACACTGCACAAGTTACAGATTCCTTTCCTGTAATCCAATTCTGAATTAAACAAAGTTTAGCTCAAAAGAGTATAAATAGGCAAACTCTCCTATTAACCTTTGCTTATATAATTACTCCAGCTAAACACAGCAAATCCTAATGCGTATAACCCCCCGTTTCATACAATATATGTCAAGCAACACTCCTATCAGTATGCTTGGGATTCAGGGGGGACTGCTGATTAACAGATGACACACTTCTTAGCAGGATTCATTGGGCTCTCCACGGGACACTTGAATACTTGTGAAAATTCCTTCATGCAGGTTCAATAATGTCCCAAGAACTGTGAACATGTGAAAACAAAACTGTTAAAATATAACACACAAGGCAGGAATATACAATTTCTATACATGTATTTTGTCTATCTAATAGGCCTTTTGCAGGAAATATCAAAACGCCTTTTGTAGGAAACTACAAAACACTGATTTTGAAATATTGACGATCGATAGGCCCTTTGCAGCTAACAAATAACGTGGTTGTACTGGAGAGCAAAAAATAACTGACTTCATTTATTTAAAGAGTAGTATATGAATTGTTGCTTCTGGCCCGATTACAACAAAATACAACGAACACACTGTTGCATTTGTTGCATTTTATAACATCTCACCCTTCGGGTTCGTTATCATAAAATGCAACAAATGCAACAGTGTGTTCGTTGTATTTTGTTGTAATCGGGCCAGACAGCAACAATTTATCTTCTACTATAGTTCATTTATTGTATTTATAATTATATATTAAAGGAACGTAATCATAAGGTATTATATCAGGGCTAAGCATATATTAACATTTGCCGGATTGGAGCAGTTTTGTTGTACTATTTTTTTTCGTTGTATTTTTTACATTTTAACACCCTATTAGATAAGTGATTACTATGCAGTATATCGATCTCTTCCACTATGGATAGCATATCGTGCCTTCCCATAGAAATCTTAGTCAAGATAGTAGAGCATGCAGGCCCAGAATCATTCGCAAGCATCGCAAAGACATCGAAACACCTAAACGGTGCCGCATCTCTCGTGTGCTACAAAAACGTAGACCAAGAGTTCCGTAAACGAGTACTCACTTTCGGTCTTAGGTCTACTCGTAATGACAACGATCGAGACAATTTGGCTAGGACTTTCGGTATTTCCGCAAACTACATCGATGATAGCTTTCCTCTTGTCTACGCCAGTGAATATGGTAATCTTAACGTTATTAAGTGGCTCATTAAGCACTTATGGTTCGATAAAATGGATGGACACACTGATTACGTTCTATGCGCTGCCTGTAAGGATGGCCGTCTTGATATCGTTAAGTGGCTCACTAAGCACTTCCAGTTCACCAAAGAGGATAAAGCCGTCGGGTTTGCTATACTAGATGCCTGTAGGAATGGCCATCTCAATACCGTTAAGTGGCTCATTCGACGCTTTCAGATAACTATAGAGTATAAATACGTTCATCATGCTCTACTATGCGCCTGTAGCAACGATCATCTTAATACCGCTAAATGGATCATTGAGTGGCTCATTAAGCGCTCCCAGCTCACCATAGAGGACGAAAACGCTCTACTAGATTACTACATAAATGCTTATGCTGCCACATAGGATCTCTCGCAACGTCCAAATTGTCCCTAGGCATTCTTGCACCTAAAGATCCAAACTTGAGCAACTGTTAGAGATATCATTAGTATACCGTATATCGCCACCTGTGGTATTAGTATACATTCTCTACTCCACGATATTAGCTTACGTTGTTATATCCATCCATGGTACTAACATACATTCTCTACTTCACGATATTAACGTATGCTGTTATCTTAGTACGTATTAATACCACACAGATTAGACAAGTGTGTATAATTGAAGAACCTCAACGTAGACGTCACAACTAAGATACCAATTAGACATATAACATATATAGGTATATTACATGATGATTGATAGTTGCACGATGATTGAGACAAGAACTTGTGATTGGTTGATGCGAGGAAAGACCACGAAATGTATAAGTAAGTGTTCAAAGACGTCAGAGTATTGCTCTCAGCATAACTTCCAGATAGGAAGAGGATGTGCTATATTCGTTCCATGTTTGACGTGTGGTCGAGGCTGTCGTACTACTCACAAACTTTGTGCAAAATGTGGTGCACCTCAACGCCGTACCATTCGCAATAAGAAGAACCTTGATAAGAAACGAGCTAACGAGTCGGCGAATATCACGTGTTCAAATGTAGTAGAATCGGAGAAAGATCTAAATGTAGTGGAATCGGAAAAAGATCAAAATGTGGTGGACATTTACGATCTCGATAATGCATTGGATGACCTCTCCATCAGTGAGAAAGATCTAAATGTGGTAGGATCGGAGGATAAGTAGAAATCACGATACGAAAAAGAAAGAAAAAAGAATGAAGAGAAATTGTTATGCGACCTCTTTTTTTTTAACAAACAATTAGACAATTGACAGGCATATGGTATACGACTAGTATGGATGATCTTATTAGATTACTTGGTCCAGAAATTTGTGCAAGCCTACATATCGAACCACGGTTACATATTAACACTGGTGAAACATGTTCCGAATGTCTATACCCGATGGAAATGCAAGGAACGGAATTCATATGTCCCGCCTGTGGTCTTGTTTCCGAGGCCGAATCATGTGAAGAAACAACTATCGATCTTACTACTCGGTTACGCATAGTAGGGCCGGATAGCTTTCGGTATCAACATGATCTAGACCGCACAATCCCAAAGCAAAGCGATAACAAAGAATTACAACTACGAACGATTATGCGAGAACTACAGGCATACGACACTATTTATAAACAAAATTACGACCTCTCGTTTCCCACAAATGTATTAGTAATCGTAGCCGATGCATTCATTCAAGTACAGAAAGTGTGTATCAAACGTAGCTATGCGAAACGAACTATTTTAGCTGCTATACTTTATCAAGCATGTATACAATGTGGGTTCGTTAGATCTAAAGGTGAGGTCGCTCGTTTTATGCAACTAAACAATAAAAGCATATGTTGTGGAAATGTCTTTATACGTTCTCTACACGATGACGATAAGATCGATATAGATTTAAATACCGATCGAATAGCTCCTCACATTACAACGACTTTTGCTAAACTCGACCCCCAAGGAGTACCTAAGAATGTCCAACAAATAGTCTATGAGATTGTTCATACGGCAATAGAAAACAATATAGGTACCAGCTCTATACTTCGAACTAAAGTCGTTGGAGCAAGTTACGAGGTACTACATCGTTCGGGATCTCGTATGTCTCTTATTGACGTTGTTAAACGGTGTGGTATACATAAGGGTTCGGTCGTGCGTTTTATCAATGAGTTGATTGCTTACAATTCCCACTTTGAGCCCATCTATACGAGACACGGTCTAAATAGTGATAAAGTTTAATTACCTCGAATAACATATGTGCGATTACTTAACCAAAAGTTTAACGACTCATTTCCTATTTAACCAATACGGCTAATTCGTGAGAACGACATCCGTTGATATGTACTCATTCAAGAATTTAGTCTAAGACAGTAAGAAGAAAAAAAATTAATAATGAAAAAAACCAAAGTACCAAAACTGGTGTCACCAGAACCTCTCTAGGAACCCACTTTCACCTTTTTCCTTCTTTCTCCTTTTTGTTCCTAGAGAGGTTTTTATTCTTGCCGGGCCCGGCTTTTCACTGTATTCGTTCTACTGTAGTTCAGCTTCTGACCACATTTGGTTCTCACACAGGTATCTTGTACTCTGGCCGCTGATTTCTACTGTATTACTTTAACTTACTTTAACTTCTGCCACATCGGCAGACGCGCTACGACTTGTGTTGGGCTGGGAGCTTCTTACCCAACACAAGCCGATCTACCACACATAGTCCGCCAAGGTTTGAACACCAGAACTCGTGAACGGCTCCCATCTCGATCACAAGTCCCAGCGACAAACCCGTGGGGCCATGTGTGCTAGACGAAGTATTCAGTGATAAAATATCATACTTATGTTTTAAGCAGTTGACGTATGTTAATTAGCGTCACCCACGCGTTGTCTCGAAATTAGCATATGAACCAAAACAACACGGTAATTTATACGAATTAAGAGCAGTTGTTTTTATCAAAGTTAAAATGAAATCCATGCTGGTTTCTTTCGAAGGAGATATTTATTCTTACCCCACTAGACTGCCAAGTTTTGCTCTCATCTCCTTTCGGATCTCGGATCGAAGTTCTTCTACGTTTTTTAATCCACCTTCTTGCCTGTTTTTTTGCCGTATTTCTAGTTTAAGCGTCTCATATTTCCTTTTCTCATCAATAACGCTTCCGAACTCGGCTTCTGAAATGTTACAATCGGCTAGAGCTTTTGAGACTTTGACTTCCACGGAATTCGCCTTAGCTTTTGCTAACATAACAGTCTTTTCATGCTTCGAGACGCGAACGCCAAGTTTCTTACTAACAACAGCCATCGAAGCCGATATGACGGCACACAGGAACCCCGCTGATCCTAAGGAAATACCCACAGGTATCCCAACCCCCGTCAATGATGAACCTAACGCAGAAGCTGATAAGACGCCACTCAGGCTACCTGTGGCCACAGCAATCCCATGAACGATACCACGCGCTCGAGCATATTTTTTGCGAACAACTTCGTAGTGCTTTGCTTGTTGTTCTAGCTCAGCAAGCGTATCACAGACTTTTTGCAGTCTAAAACTCGATCCATTTATATCGCTAAGTTCCTTTATAGCTCCCGATGGATAGATACCTGGTGCTGTTGGAAACGGTTGAATCGAATCACCATCCATTGTATGTGCGTATGATTTACTCAAGCTTCAATACGAAACGTAGAGGCTGCTTGTTGAAGTCTATGAGATTGCCTTTCTCATCGCAAACTGTGAGGCGAATGTAGTTCCGTATCGTTCCTAGGGCTCGAATGGGTATGAGGGTTAGTGGAAAATAAGTTGTTTCACCAAAAACGTGTGATGTCGTTTTTAAAGTATGTAGGATTTTAGATGGCTTCCCATCAAGAAGTGAGAAATCTGAATCCACCACATCACAGTAGATATATATGTGATTAATATCTTTTGGCACCAGGACGTATTTTCCTTTATTGATAGTCACATAATCTGTCACATCTTCATTTACTTCGATACTAAACAAATCGCAGACATTCTTAGTGAACTGGATTGGTTTCTTGACCTTCATAAGCCAATATTTCCTAAATGGGTAGTCTATGAATTCCAAGAAACCAGCCGTGACTGCGGGATCGAAGTAGGTTATCAAAGTTTCTATCTTATAATGTCCCGGCTTAATTTCGTATGGAAACATTACGCTATTGTTATCCCACTTAAAGCCCCCTTTCTCTGCTAGGTTCCACCAATTGTGACTAAGAGTGACCTCAACTAGCGAAATATTATTGATAAGAATAGGGTTATCGAAGTAGACAGTATGGTCAGCCGTAGGACATGTGACATTTAAGATAACCATTATATATTAAAGGTATAAACTATGGATATGTATAGCTTCAATAGTTACGATGCCTTTTGTTGTGTCAGACGAAGATGATGGTCTATCTGCAGAGGACATAGCAGAGATTGCTAGGGGTGGACCAAGACTGTCGAAATCTGAGCAGATAGCGCTCCTTGCCGATGAAAATAAGAAGGTCGCAACGTTGAATGTCGATCTATTAGCGAAGTTTAAGAAACAATATCCACATGCAGATTTTCACCAGTTCTATGTATCAACGGATATAGACGGCCCTGGCAAATATTCAACTAGTATTTGGTTTCGAGATGGGAATCATGGTTATGTGGTTTATGGCGATGATGTCTCTAAGCTACCTATCACCATTCAAAAACGCATCGATAACGCATTGTGGGATGTGCATGATGGTTTTCCACATACGTTAACACTAGATAAAAGTGTGAAATATCCTATTACGGCGGTCCCACCTACTGAAAAAGCACAAGATATCGATTTAACTAATCTATGGATATATGTCACACCTACGAAAAAGTTCAAAGCAGGCGTTCCGAACATATTCAAAGAGACTGTCGTAAAGCATACGAGAGCAAAGGAGTCCCATCATTGGTTATCAGGTCCAGATTTCAAATATTGGCCTCAACGATTGAATTTTGCAACGTGGTGTGCAACTTCTGGATGTGGAGTGTCATTGTTTGATCCTATTTTCAAAACGTATCCACCCGTCATTCAAGGGTTCCTACAATTTCACGTTTATTTCACAATACGAAGAATTCTATATGAACTTGGTGGACCTCTACCTGGTGACTCTTCTTTCAAGCAAATCGATAACCTCTATAGCAAAGCAGCACTTGAGACTTTGTGCATCGAATTTGGTTTATCTCGAACACCAGACTTCAGATGGCGTGGAGGTCGTAATAAAGGATTAGGTGACTATTCGTTTACTTCCCCAGGTACGGCGATAAGAACGAGTATGAGTTAAGGTCGAGTGCCCCAGACATGTACACATGGACACAAAAGGACCCATTCTATATATTCAAAGATGAGGGCGGTAAGTTAGCTAATTCCAATATGATTCACTTTATTAGGGGTGACGAGACTAATGGGAAACAATACAATTGGTTTACGCCACCAATCGGTAAGGGATTAACGGATGCTGGATTAGGTAGATTGAATCGATCTGTCGAAGCTTTCGCGTATTGCATTCTAGGTGCTCAAGTTAATATGCTTACACCAATCATTGGTAGTTATGGCACCAAACTAGAGTTCAAAGTTTTGCTTGAAGCCACGACTATTGAAAACAACTTAGTGAAAGGCGTAAAAAACTATCAGGTTGCAATAGATGGTACGAATAAGAAGTTAGATCTGGCAATAGCTATAGGAGTATGGCTATTACCAAGCAATCTATTGTTCGATACTCAAAAGATTAGTGGCTACAATAACGCATTCAAGATAGCTACGAAAGATATGATAATGGGATCAAACTCAATCAACGATGAGCAAACTAAACTCCCACCACCAGATATGGAAGGACAAATACGAAAGAAACAATTACCACATAGTACGTATCAACAAGTTCCATATAGCGTAAAGAAACAAGTTCCACATAGCGTAAAGCAACGAGTTCCACAACATGAGATCAATCTAGCGATAGTATCTATTGCAGGAGCTGGAATTGCGTGGGCGTTATTTCGTTAACGTCGTTTGTATTGCTCTATTGTGATCACCACTATAGCTACGATGAATAACCAAACGTTCTCTGCTAATACTCCTAGAGCTTTACCGGCCATAGTAAATATGAAATTCGCAATCGATCCAATCATTCCAGGTAGTATCTGTCCAAGTTTCTTTCCCATTTCCTTTAACAAATCACCTACCGTTTTTAACCCCTTCTTTACTGTATCTGCCACTTTGTCGATACCATCTTTTACTGGTTTCGGTACGGCTTTCGATAATTGGGAAACTATTACACTAACGATAGCACCAATAGCAGTTACCACCGCAAGAACGGTCATTCCATACTTTCTGAAAATGTATTTAACCCTCTCACGTAGCGACGTACGTTCTAGTATAGGTTCTTCTTGACGTTCAAGTAATTCTCTTGCCCTACGGATAGACATTAACTCTTTATTAGCTATTTCTTTTTGAGCGTCGGTAGATTCGGAGTCTCCAAGAATAGATTCGTTATTTACTTCCCGCTCGGCGAGTTGTCGTTCTGCAAATAATACTTCATTGGTAGCTTCTTCATTATTTGGACCTAAAGCATCTTTGAGATCTTTCCTCATCTTCACACGTAATTTCTTATTTTTCTCATTACCGGCGTATAGTCTTCGTTGCTTCCAAGTTCGCGAACGTTGAGTTGTCCATTATTTAAGTAGATTTCGATGTTATGCCGAATACCCGCATCCGGATAATGCTCTTTTACATCATCAACCAGCCTTTCCTTTACCGAATCTGAAAAGGTTTGTTCGAATGTGAATCCTCGAAGTGGGTCATCACCATGCAAAACATCCATGGTAATTGTCTCACTACATGTACCTCCAGCTTCATCTTGATTGTCACTCAATAAGTAAGCCACGTATCTCTCATTTGCTTCTCGTTCTCGTTGTCGGTCTTCTTCATCTCGTTGTCGTTGTCGTTCTTCATCTCGTTCTTCGTATCTGTCGGTACTATCCTCAGGTCTCACATCGACGTCGACCCTATCTTCCATATTGAACATAACTATGTATCATGGTATATTCAACATGATATCGTCGAAGTTAATTCCTAAGGAAGCACTAAGAGCGCAACTCGCACTCAAAGCTCAACGAACCTTATATAGAAAAACTTTCACTCCATCATCTGCTAATCCAGGTGAGACGCTCTATGTGGAAGTTCCAACGATGGGAGAAGATATCGTATTAGTACCTGGTAGTTTAGCATTATTGGGTGATATCGTATTGTCTGGTGGACATGCTAATAATCGAGTCGTTGCAAATGTTGGACGTTGCTTAGTTATACATCGAGTTTGTAAGATAGGAGCTGAAATAGTAGAAGACATTGCTCGATCGGATCTATTACAAACATATTCCGATATCTATCTATCTACACAAGAGAGAGAATCGAGAGTACAACAAGGTATCCAATCAGATAACACAAATAAGCTACGATCTAAGGCTGGTGATGCAGGTACTTCAGATGTTGGTGAGAATGCATTGTTAGCTGCATATGGTTCAAAATATAGAATTCCGTTAGACGTTGATATTCTTACACAACATGGAGTTCTATATCCACATGCATTAGAAGACACTATTTCATTCGAATTAACTCTAGCCCACTCTATCGATATAATCGTTGGCTCAGATTCGACAAAGATAGGTACGTACAAGCTTACCAACATCCAGTTAGAATACGAAGCAATCAAGAATGAAACGCTAGCTAGGAAAGCATTTCGCGCATATGAAAATGGTACTGCATTCCTATACGATCACGCAGTTCACTTCAAGTTAGTACCTATCGCTAAGGCATCAGATACTTTGATATCTCAGAATATAAATGTTCCACGACGATCATTCGCTGGATTACTCTTTCTATTCGTAGATCCTCACACCGCCGGTTCACGAGATAGCGAAGCATTCGTAAATCCTGATATTTCAAAGATAGAGATAGACGTAAATGGAGTTCCAAATAGATTCTTTCCAGGAGGTATGTTAACACCAGATTTTTGGGAGTCCACAAAAGGATGGTTTGGTACATCCAATACCTCTATGACTCCTACCAAATTTTACAATAACAGATTTGCCATCCTAGTCGATTGTCGTACAGCAAAAGATTCCTCTGCTCATGGTGATGGAATGGCACAAACTGGTGGTGGAAAAGATATCGATATTCGTATACATAGAACTTTAAAAGGAAGTGGAAACGTAAACATGCATATCTATGTCCTTGCTGATGCTCAGCTCAAGATATTGAACAGATCTTTAGATAGTATAACATACTGATGGATTCCCTCGTAGAACACATTCCATTCAACACACTTATAGTAGGTCCAACGAATTGTGGAAAGACTGCATTTCTCATAGAACAACTTCGTGGACCATTTCGTGGTAAGTTCGATTATATAGTATTAATTTGTCCTACGTATGCCCACAACAAAACATATCATGGATTTGCTAATCGAGATCCGCATTTTTATGTCATATCACCATCTCAGGATGCTATCGATACCACATTAAATATTTGTGCAACCTTTTGGTCAGGTACCAATACATTATTGATTCTAGATGATTGCGCCGCATCAAAAGATGTAAAACGAAGAACTGACAAACTAGTAGATTTAGCATTCTCTGCTCGACATATAGGACTATCTATTTGGGTACTATCCCAACAATTAACGAGTATATGTAAACCTTTTCGTGAGAACGTAGCTATCGTAGTAGCATTTCATACAGCATCGGTTATAGATGGTAAAAAGATATTTGAAGATTACGGAGACTCACAAGAATGTAATGAATTACGAACGATACTTCGATCTCATAAGTTTGCTCGCATATGTTTCTGTTTGCGACATCCTTTTGCAGTAATGTTAGAACTACCCGCACCTATAACATATTATCATGGATGAATACACCAAAGAACTGGAAGGTGAGGATTTAACAGGTCCACCAACCAAATTGGAATTTTCAACCGAATTGGAGGATATCGAAGAATGGCGGGAAGAACTTAAGACCTTAGCTGTATTAGGTAAAACGAAAGAATGTCTAGGACAGAATTTCTCCCTAACAGATATAACTAAACTATCTGAGAAGGACGTAAAACGTTTACATAGTAGATACCAGGCCGTAGTAGCAAATCAAATAACAGTACACTTAGTAGATGGTGTACTACGTCAAGCTACTCGCGCAGTCTCATACGTAGCTACACTAGACAACCAACAAGCACTGTTTAAGGATCTACAAGAAAACCAACTAGCCCGCCATCAGATATCGATGGCGGCTGGTCGATTAGCACTTAAACACGGTCGATTTGTAGCTCTAGCTAGTGTCTTGTTCAATGTAGCTGATCACATAGTCATTCCTGGTACACCTATTGAACCTTCGCAAGTAACTACTATATCGAATCAAGATGGAGGAACAGACGGATCAGATAACTGCGGAGACTCAAAAGAGAGAGATTACACGTGAAAGTGAATTATCTAAAGAAATCGACGTAGATGAAAGTTGGACTAAAAACGTATCTACTATAGCAGTTATTGGTATGGGCGCTGTATTGTTTGGCGCATGCTATCAAATAACAGGATGCTTAGTAAATGGTGCACTACGTCTAGCTACTCGCGCAGTTGCATACGTAGTTCCACTAGATGACCAACAAGCACTGGTTAAGGATCTACAAGAAGACCAACTAGTCCGCAATGAGATATATACTGCGGCTGGTCTATTAACACTTACAGCAGTTCGATTCATGGCTCTAGCTAGTGCTTCGTTCCACGTAGCTAATCACATAGTCGTTCCTAGTACTCCTATTAAACATTCGCAAGTAACTACTATATCGAATCAAGATGGAGGAACAGACGGATCAGATAACTGCGAATCCACCAACGACTGCACCAACTAAAGTAAAAGATCCAAAGAGGGTTGCTGCTGGGAAAGCATTAGCACTAAGTAATAAACTTGCTAGAGAGGCTCAAAAGAGAGAGATTACACGTGAAAGTGAATTACCTAAAGAAATCAACGTAGATGAAAGTTGGATGAAAAATGTGTCTATCAATACTACTATCGCAGTTATTGGTACGGGTGCTGCATTAGCTAGCGTATACTATCAATACAGAAGATATAGAGATGACACTTCTAAGAACGTTAGTACGATACGACCCGCGAGTCCTGTAAAGACTACGGTACCAGATATGGAGTAACAATTAAAGACTAGAGATATACGATATATATTAGGATGGATAAGGAATTGATGAAAACAGCGACCGATGCTGCTATGATAACTGGAATAGCTACTGGTATTGGTTGGATCGTAAAAAAGGCTACCAAGGAATCTATGCTTAGTGATCCTTCTATTTCTATCATAAATTACGTGAAGTGGACTGCTGTAATAGCTGGTAGCATATATGCAAAACAATATCTCGAGAAACAAAAGGCCAAACCATAATGGCTGCAGCTGGCGCAATGATGCTATTCACGGCGATTGTAAACGCAGCGGCATTCACTGGTGGTGGAGTGCTTGCTAGGATGTTTGGTGGAAAAGATGAAACTGCTAATATAGAACGAGAGAGACATGATAGGGCAATGGAAAAATTCGATGCTGCTAGGGAGGCATATATCGAAGAACGTCAAAAATTGTCCGATTGGACGCGCAAACATGAAGTCGCCGAACGCGATGCTCATAATAACCAACTCGATATCAACCGAGCTTTCGTGCGCTCCCATAAGTTACGTCAGGCACTGAAACGACTCGAAGCAATGAAAGAACCTCGTTTATCCGACTACTATCAACCCTCCAACGCACAGAAAACTGGTGAGTTGATTTTCGTTGGTGGTGGAACGCTAGCTGCTGGATATGCTATTAGTCGATATGCTTTTTAAAAAACGAGAATTTTTACGATTGACGAGATACTAATAAAAAAAGAATAAGAACTAGTTGGTTAGATAAGTTCTTATTCTTTTTCTTTTTTTTCTTGTTAAAGGTTAGAATACATAGATATATAATGGATGCTAAACTTGCGAATATCTTCTATGGTCCTATGGGCTATTGGAAAGGTTATGCTGCAATTGGTAAGTTATCGGTGGCTGCAAAGGTATCGGAAGATGTAGCTAAGGGTTGGTTAGAGAAACAAGCCATGTGGCAAATATATCTATCACCACCACACTATATTCCACGACCACATTGGACTGTATCGAAACCTAATGAAGTTCATCAAGCTGATTTGATCTTTCTACCTCACGATCGACCTGGACGTGGAAGGAAACTATATAAGTATGCTTTGGTGGTAATCGATGTAGCTTCTAGATATAAAGAGGCTGAACCTTTAGCATCGAACGATAGTGGTCAAGTGTCTGCAGCATTTGATCGGATCTACAAACGTAGTCCACTAGAATGGCCAAAAACATTGCAAGTCGATCCTGGTAGAGAATTCATGGGACGTATGTCTGAAACATTAGAACTACGTGGTACAAAAGTTCAACGAGGTGAAGCCGGTCATCATAGGGCACAAAGTTTTGTTGAACGAGCAAATAGAACGATAGCTGAAAGATTATTTGGATATCAATATGCAAAAGAGATGGTACTTACATCTGAAGGATCGGATGCGCGTAGTAGAGAATGGGTATTGAGGCTTCCTGATGTTATCAAGGCTATGAACAATGAAGTTACTCGACTAACAGGTAAGGAACCTTCAAATTCTATAGAGGCACAACAAGTAAACATAAAGACTCCTACATATTCTCGAATTATTGGATTGAAAGAAACGCGACTACCATTCGATGTTTTAGTTCGATATCTATACTCACCTGGAGAATTGGAAGGTGGAGTAAAACGAGCAACTGATCCTGTATGGAGTTTACAGACATATTATATTTCTCGAAGTGTGGTATCATCAAATCAACCTGTTCTATACTATTTAGGAAAAGATGCACCAAAGCGAGGGTTCGTTCGTGAAGAGATACAAGTGATACCACCAGATACAGAACTACCACCAAAAGGTATTCTAAGATAGAAGCAAGTCACGAATAAAGTCGTCCATATCTTCATCCTCTGTAATGACGTTTTTACGATTGTAGGATAGTGTATCGATTGCGTTCGATATTATATTGCTAATAAAATCGGCTACTTCTTCATTATCTGGAAAAAAGTCTCCATGACCGTAGGCTATTGTATCTATTCCGTTTGCTAAAATACATCTCTTACTATCGAATGGTGATAGAGATACTTTGTTCATATGTATGCCATACATTCTATGACCTTCACTTCGAAGCATATTCATTCCATGTTTGAATACTTTCTTATCCATCAAGCACTCTTTATATTGTTCATGACGAATACGATGTTTCACTACTGCCTTCTTGGTACCTTTAGCTTTACGAATCTCATCGCCACCTACTTTTAATATAGAATAGAGCTTAGCTCGTAGTCCGACATATTCTACAATTGGAATACCTCCACATTCGTCTTTCATTTTACCAAGTACTTTCTTGTTGTCGATACTATACAGCGGGTGGTCTTTGCTATAGTTACTAGTATCATATAGATGTTTATGAGTTGCCATGTCTGAATAGATGTCTTCAGTTTTAATGTGTAGTAGTAGGCTGTCGGTATCGGTATAAAGTAGATTACGGCGTTGTCCATATTGCTTCTTGAGCTCGTTGTAGTAGAAGTCATACATCAAATGTTTTGAGAGATCTAGAATTGACATTCCAACATATACTGGACGGTTAAGAAGTAGTTTGCTTTTGTAGTTATGTACCGCTGCTAGATTATCGTCAAAGATCGTCGAATGAGCATAACTAGGTTTATTCAATAGACGTCGTAGTTTGTTTCCTTCTGATGCACGCACTAATTGGATATCTACACGCTTACGTAGATTCTCCATTGTCTTACCAAATACGCTATTGTTCATCAGTTTGTATAGATCCTGCTCGAAAGTGCTCTTCGCTTGTTTTCGTAACTCTGTATTCATTCGTATGTATGGTTCCATCCATGGGGATTGATCAAATCGTAATGCCCTGTAGATCTTTTTCAAACGCATACCAAGAGATAGATACAGTTGTAGGTTGCGGTAGTGTAGCACATATCGTTCTTTGTTATATAAGTTAGGTACGAGTTTTTCCACTTTCAAAGATCCATTACCTTTATATAGTTCCTCGAATAGATCGGTTTGATACTCTGAGAACCAAGTTTTATCGACTTGCATTCTCTCTGGAGCTAGTGGATAGCTGTTATCTGCATCGTGAAGTTCTCGAGGATAATCTAGATCGACTTCAAGGATATAACCTTTATCTGAATCAATTGCATGTTCGATGATTTGTTCTTCCGTTGGTGTACACCACTCGAATCCTCCCGTTGGTAGATATTGACTCATAGCATAACCATACAGATTATTAGCGTCAAGATATAGTATGTGACTATTTGGTTTATTATGATCAAAATCGGGTATACTTTGGTTATTTGCTTTGGCATAACGCTGAGACACCATAGATATACCACCACGTAGACCTTTCTCAATGAATAAATGCATGTCATAGTCAGTTAATAGTTCAAGCTCCACACCTGTCTTCTTTAACAATGCATCCCACGATAGACCAGGACTAGTATAGTAGTGAGCAGGATCCAAACCATAGTTTTGCATACATGTTGTGCGAAAGGTATCGAACACATCTGCTATAAGAAGTACGTCAGTTTGTAGGTAAAGGTCATGGTAATCACCCAATGTCTTACAATCAAATACATTCCAAACTTTTATTGCGTGTTCGTAATCTTCATCGGGTATGTCCTCTAGAGTTAGTTTACTATAGAATGCATCTTTCGGTGGTAGAGAAGTCTCTACGAATCTATCCCATGAATCCATGTACTCATATGGATATACTCCTTTACGAGTTAATAGATTGGTTTTCTCTTGATCGTGTGTCTGTTTCGCAATTTGTTGGAATGTGTCTTCAGCTGCACTTGATACCAACTTACTAAGAGATGATGGTAAGAATTGAATACTATCAATGAATCGTAGATTACCAAGTGAGAATGAAATATATTTATCCATATTATTTGGTATGCAAGATATATTACCTTTAGTCTTAGAAATAGATTGCATCAATAAGTGACAATCATAGCCACGTAAATTATGAAATACAACTGGAATTATAGGTGATAGACGTAATTTTAGATTACATGTTTTGTGTGCGGCACCTCGAAACTCACCTGTGATGTGGCAATGATCACGTACTTTATCACCAATTAAGGGCTTCTGACAGATATGACAAACCGTTGCGCTATTATAAACCTTATAGTTTTTCCATGACATACATAGTGGTTTAGCCTTTTGGGCTTTGATCTTCACCTCTTCCTCTTGTATGCATCGTAGAAAACGTTCGATAGTATCCCTGCCTCTATATAGTACTGGTGGTTCGCTATGACCATCGGAACGTACGACTATATAGCAAAATCCACAAGGAATGTGTTCCTCCGTTTTAAGAGTGTTACTCTTCTTTGGGCCTTGAGCAGGTCCTTCGATCTTAGTGGTCAATGCCTCGAGATCCGCATAGATAATGTACGGTACTTTAAGCTGTTTGTGTATATTCTGAAACGAAACTTTGTCGTTCTTATTGGTAGGCATTTCAATGCGTATGGCTCTGTCATTGATACCATTACACTCTGGAATGTGCTTCGTAAGAAGAGCTTCATCGGAATATCCATGTAGACATCGCTCGCAAAAGTACTTCCTATTATGATTCTTCGTTTGATCGAATAGGAGGCGATTAAAGTTCTTGATCCAACAATAGTGTTGCTTACCACTACTTTGGTCTTCTATTAGCAATAGGTTAACATGCTTTAAGAAAGTCTCATTCGAAATGTGGTGTATGATCACTTGCTTTTCCTTCGAATTCCATCCAAACACATTAATCGAGATTTTGTTTTGCTTCTCTACGCGTTTTATTTGTGAGGTTGGTGTTGGCGCATCCACACCATCAAAGTTAAACCCATCATCTCCTTTATATTTCGATGTCTCCTGAGGTTTTTTTATGGTTGGAAGTTTTGCTGCTTTTCTTGCTGTTGAAAGAGCTTCTGCGCGTAATGACCAACGTAAGCAATTGTCGTCTTTGTTGTTCACATTGATCACTGCTTTCTTATTAGCTATTTCTGGTGGTAGTGGTAAATATGAGCCTCCACGTAGTGGTTGATATCTAGCGGTGTTTAACCATAGATTATTGACCCTATCTACGACCCAATTAGATCCTCGACTGATCCACTTCTCGATTTGGTTGTATATCTGAGCATGTGCTTCTACTATTACACTACGGATCCCAGCGTCGTTGATCAAAACAGATTGAAGGCTATAAAAGGTGGCTGTCTCATATACATAACCATCAGGTTTATCAAGTACGAAAGTTACGTTTAAACCTAATTGAGCTTTTAAGGAATTATGTTCTTGAATCTCTTCCTTAAGCTTTTCGGTAGTTTGCTTACGCACACCAGCAAGAAAAGCAGCTGGATCTGCTCCTAGAGGATTATCATCCGAAATGTCCATCTTCCATCCGTGTAAATAATTCCTTAAAGCACGTACTCGGACAAACGCTAGTATATGATCAGCCATGATATAATAACTTATAGCCACACTCCTCTAATAGGGTGGTGAAATGTAATACCTCGATCTAATATGGTGTAGAAATATGATGAATGGACTATAGTAGTAAATAATGATTATGACAATATATGTTATAATACCTAATAA
The DNA here is from genome assembly GCA_030867875.1 of Actinernus sp. WN-2022. Classification (NCBI taxonomy): domain Eukaryota; kingdom Metazoa; phylum Cnidaria; class Anthozoa; order Actiniaria; family Actinernidae; genus Actinernus; species Actinernus sp. WN-2022. The sequence goes on from JAOWCC010001177.1 coordinate 20,855, forward strand.
TCACACTCCTCTAATAGGGTTTTGAAATGTAATACCTTGATCTAATATGGTGTAGAAATATGATGAATGGACTATAGTAGTAAATAATGATTATGATAATATATGTTATAATACCTAGTAGCAACACTCCTCTAATAGGGTGTTAGAATATAATAAATTCGTTATAAACCAAATGTTCGAACAAATGTTAATATATGCTTAGCCCTGATATAATACCTTATGATTACGTTCCTTTAATATATAATTATAAATACAATAAATGAACTATAGTAGAAGATAAATTGTTGCTGTCTGGCCCGATTACAACAAAATACAACGAACACACTGTTGCATTTGTTGCATTTTATGATAACGAACCCGAAGGGTGAGATGTTATAAAATGCAACAAATGCAACAGTGTGTTCGTTGTATTTCGTTGTAATCGGGCCAGAAGCAACAATTCATATACTACTTAAAGGCCTTGTACGACATCGGTAATGCCTGTTTGCAAATGCTATTTTCCACCTCCAATCAATTGCTGATCTTTCTAAAACTGCGTTTTTAAAGATAGCTTGCTCGAGGACTCTAGTATTCATGGCAACGCCTTCCCATGGGGATCATGAGCTCAATTCATTCGTTAATGAAATATTATCAGCACATGACTGTAATAGCTGCAAAGGGCCTATTGGAGGTGGAACAGACATTTCACAAACAGGTTTTGCTATAACACTATCGATCTTGTACAAGCGCCTTTCAATAAATGAAGTCAGATTTTTTTGCCATCCAGTACAATCATGTGATTGCATTTCTGCAAACGGCCCATTCCTTATCCACCTGAACTTGGTTGTTCAAAGCAAGGGTAATGTAAGCACTACCCAGGGGTTAAATCACTAACCCAAAGTTAAACTGTGCAGATTTCAGATTACCTTTTAACTTATTTCTAGGCAATCCAATTACCCTTTATACCGAATTTTCTTTTCCTAGCAGTATAAATGTATTTTCCCTTTTTTTGGTATGTATGAAAAAACTTCTTGTTGTTGATTACACTTACAGATTTAGTGATATCCTAGGTATAAAGCTACCCTTGCTTTGAACAACCAGGCCCTGTTCTTGTGTCCAGCCAGATTACAGACTAACAATTTAGTAAGGTGTTGATAGGAAATCCTTTCTGAAGTGTTTGTTGATTAGCATAAAACAAATACAAGTGTTGACTACAGACTGAGGAACTTCTCGTAGGTCGCGACTCTACCATTATTCTCAAAAGCAGGTTGTCGCTTAAGAGAGGTTTAAAATGTAGTGATTTGACTGAAGAAAAAAATACTAAACAGGTTTTTAGAAATAAATTATAGTTACTTAATTTACTTTAAATTCATTATCTTAATTTGTTTGTTATTCTTTTTGCTATTTCATTCACTAAACCAGGCCTAAGACTTCTCTGGTTAACGTAGTCTTATGTCCATTTCAGATGGTGAACTCTTTGTGCACCAAACTTAATACGTTTGATGTCAAAGCGACTGGTTGATTCAGATGTTGAACTTAATTTGTTGAACTGATTGTAGCAATTAGGGAATCTGGGTCTAGATTGCACATACATTAAATTTCAAGATGGCATAATTTAATATGCATTAAGTTTGTCACATGAAAAAAGTGGCATAATTGAGTCAACCGCTCCAGAGTTCCACAATGCAGCATTGTGCCAAACCTAATTCATCTGCTGCACCTATAGCTAATACAGACATGTTGAACCCAATTGACCAATTTAGCTAGCTTGTACATTTGTTGTCCCAATTCAGGTCACCTGACTTTTCCCTTGAGTAATGTCTTCTTGTTTTTTTTATATCCCTAGAGGAAATTAATGTATAAATTTCATTAATATTATTCATGGGAAACAAAGCACTGGAAAGCTCTGGAGAGCTGTCACATGTTCTGAATTGGAACAACAAAATAATGTACAAGCTAACTCGGTCAATTGATTCAGATGCCACACTTCTATATATGGAGTGATTTAGTGTCAAAAAGAACATGTTTTCTTTTAACTAATGGCATGTGTATGAACTGTACCCCAAGAACAATAGACCTGGCACAATCAGCATATCCGCACATATGATTTTTCTAGAATATGCCTTAAGTGTTGTTTGAGATGTTCACAGTCAAAGTTACAAGCGAAAATTGTAGGAGTCTCTATGCTGTTGACCATTTTTACTGAGAAAACGTAAAGAAAACAAGTTTTTGAATCACAAATTTGATAACATTCGATCCCCACATACAAATTTCTCCAAAATCAAACCATAGTTAGTTTGATCAAAAATAAATTTAAACTTCAAAAATTAATAGCTAATGAAAGTGCATTATTTCAATGGTCTTCTATTGAATGAAATTATGAGAAAGAAGAATAGAAAATTAACATCTGTTAACATTCCTTGTCATTCAACTGTTCCTATCTTATCCGAAGCCTGTTTTAGGACCCCCTTTCTTTACTTTTCTCCTTATTTTACCCCTGGATATACCTGTATGGACTAGCTAAGGATTATAACCATGCAATATGCAGCGATACAACCCAGCCAGAACTAAGGGGCTTAACCAGACTAAGGACTATGACCAGCACTAAGGACTATGACTAGCACTCTGCTAGAACTAAGGGCTTATGAGAACCAACTGAAAGGTTGAAATAATTGAAGTCCCGAAATTTCGTTTTAGAGAAAGAGAAGAGCCGTGATGAATGATGGACGTTTTATGCAAACCTAATTTACATCATGTTAAATTTAAAGGTAAACAACCCTGCTAGAACTAAGGGGCTTAACCAGACTAAGAATTATGACTAGCATACAGTGATACAACCCCGCTAGAACTTAAAGGGGCTTAACCAGACTAAGGACTATGACTAGCATACAGTGATACAACCCTGCTAGAACTAAGGGGCTTAACCAGACTAAGGACTATGACTAGCATACAGTGATACAACCCTGCTAGAACTAAGGGGCTTAACCAGACTAAGGACTATGACTAGCATACAGTGATACAACCCTGCTAGAACTAAGGGGCTTAACCAGACTAAGGACTATGACTAGCATACAGTGATACAACCCTGCTAGAACTAAGGGGCTTAACCAGACTAAGGACTATGACTAGCATACAGTGATACAACCCTGCTAGAACTAAGGGGACCAACCAGACTAAGGACTATGACTAGCATACTGTACAGTGATACATTTTACCCTGCTAGAATTAAGGGGCTTAACCAGACTAAGGACTATGACTAGCATACAGTGATACAACCCTGCTAGAACTAAGGGGACCAACCGGACTAAGGAATACAAATGACATGTAGCAATACAACCCTGCTAGAACTAAGGAGACTAACTGGACTAAGGACTATGACTAAAATATAGCATAGAAATGAATGATACAATGCAACCCCAGTAGAACTATGGGGTCAACTAACCAGACTAAGGAATACAAATGGAATGCATGTAGCAATACAATTAACCCAGCTAGAACTATGTGACATGTGGAGTCTCAACGGTACGTGGTGAACACAACAACAGGAATTATATTTGATTTCCCATCAAGAAGAAAACTCAGAAAAACTTTCCTAAGACCGTACATGTAATCTACATTGTATTTTTTTTGATAGACATTAAGGGTGATTGGTTGTAAAGAATAGATTTTTGGGTTTGATCTCATACTTCAGATAGCTTGATATACAGTTGCACATCTTGTATGCGACCCCCTCTCTTAATTAAGTGACCACCTTTGATAGACATTTAGGGTGGTTGCTTGTAAAGAATAGATTGTTGGGATTCATCTCATACTAAATTTAGATACAATGTACATGTATCTTGATATACAGTTGGACATCTTGTATGTGCATGTTTCTGGTTATTCTGTTTGTTATTGGTGTGTTTCTGGTTGTTATCCTGGTTATTGTACAGTATGACGTTGCATTGTATTTGTAAAGTTTACCTATGAAACATTTCATCCCCTTCATAAAAAGTAGAAAGGGTGGATAACTCAACAAAATGCCAAGTTTTACCAACAAATTCAATTCAAACCGAGTTCAAACTCTCCTATAGCACACGACAGTACATCCAATGGTTCATTAAATCCCCACACAAAAAAAGCTACCCACTTTCAACCCCAAATCATTCATAGAACAAGTCTAAATACACTTGAACTATTACCATTTTCATTGAAGTGTGACCCTGAAAGTTTCAAGTCTAGTTTGGAAAATTGCATTTAGCCAACGTCAATCACAATTTAATTAAGTCCAGGTGGTAAAGATTTGTATGAGACTAGGCTCCGCATCTGATTGACAGTCAACTTTCAAGGTCGCACTTCAATGAAAACGGTAATAAAATGGAGAATTTAGCACAGTTTTCAAGACTGTTAAGGGCTGTGTGCAACAAGGGCATAAGTGACTCTTGATCACATTCTATATTCTCCTTCGATTTATTTGTTTTCTAAAGGAGAATTTAGAATGTGATCACTTTAATGCCCTTTTTGCACACAGCCCTTCAAGTGGTCTTTTGAATGGAGGGGATATTCTACAACTACCGAGCCATTACCTTACCTTTACTATATACACATAAAATGGAGTCAAATTCACAGCTATTCATCAATTTAAATTCACATACAAAATAATATAGATTCTGCTATATGTACATGTACAGGCAGCCAGAGTAATTGCACATTAATTTACAGTCGCTCAAACTGATACAAAATCATTGATGAAACGAATAGCCATGAAACATCTTTTCCTCAGCAATAACACAACATATCTTACCAGTTTAGAAGCAGCTTTGCTCTTTCCTAACACATGTAAGTTTACATAGATAATAATTTGGTGTTATTACAAATGTACCTCAATGTGAGAACCACACAAACTGTGTCATAAAACTCCCTTTGTTAACTATGAATAATTTGCTACTTAGAATATTTCCCAAGCACCTGAAGCAGCACTTATAAATTTTACATGGAATTGGGCAGCCTCTACTTGAAAAAAAATTATACTGTACTGAGGGTAAGAATCAAACCCAGCAAAATAAGATTACAATGGCTGACATATAACCCAGCTACTCAAACCCTAACTGCTGCACCACAAGTGAATTTGCTTGGTAGCAATAGTTTTTTCACCTATTTATATAACCAATGATGAGTAGGTGCATAAATTATAATAGTATTATAGTATTCAATACACTGTAATTGGTAATACAACAACTCACAGAGTGTGCAATGGCATGCAGTCTCCAGCAAGTGGTCCTTACACCGAAGTAAACCCAATCAATCATGTCCTGTCATTATATATATTTAGTATATTATAGTACCAATTAAGTCTTTCTTGTGTTTATTAGCCATTTCACACTCATTATGTGAAGGAACTTTCCTTATTATGGTTATTATTCTGGTTGTTATTGGTGTATTTCTGGTTGTTATTGTACGTTACATTGTATTTGTAAAGTTTACCTAAACATTTCCTCCCCTTCATGAACGAAAAGGCAAGAAACATCTATTCCTCAGTGTAGTGTTTATACATCTGGGAGTTTCCTAGTTCGGGAAACCATGTATAATGTGATAGGTAGATTGAGGAGGTCTCGAGTAGCGAGCTGTACTCCGAGTTTATAGAGTAGTCCAAGCCTTAATTAGTGGCTTTCTAGGTACATAACACTCAGCAATAAGTACATCGGAAAACATATCTTACCGGTTTAGAAGCAGCTTCGTTCTTTCACACGTCAGCTCACATAATAAATAATGTCCTGTCCCTGTGTACATATGATATATAGAGATTATTACATGTTAAGAGCTTGATATCGTTTTTATTCACGAGGTTTTCGTATCGTATCTCGAACGAGCGAGTCCGCGAGCGAGTGAGCGATATGATACGAAAATCATTTAAAGTGAATACAATAACACAAAATTAAGCATAACAAAATTTATTTCTAAAAGCAATAGTACAGTGAAGTGATATCGTATCACTTCACTGATATGGTTTTTATTCACGGCTTTATCACACGGATATCAACCCCAAATGTGTAATAAAGTATAGTACCAAGTCTTTGCTGTGTTTATTACATTAGCCATTTTGATGTCAATTTCCTCCTTCCAGTTCACACGCACTCATTATGTGAAGGTACTGTTCTTTCCATGATCTCAAGTGGTATCAAGGGCATCCATGTAGTGTTAGGTATTGTTATTCCCCGTGTTATTGTCTCCATTTTGCCTTTTCACCGGGTATTTCGGCACGTTTTCCATTAATCATAAGTCAGTAGTATACATTTGGTACATCCCCAGGTATGTAGCATGTTAGTTTGGAGTGAGTCGATCGACTCGCTGGTAAATCACATCTAGCACCTTTCAATCCAATCCAGTGGAGAATCATTCCATACAGACCTTTAATAACGTATTTATCAGCTCTAAAACACTCCAATAAACTCTGTTTGTGGGTTTTCTTTCCATTTTCTTGTCCATTTTTAATAGAAGCACCATCTACGCCGTACGTGCCGCTGACCACAAACAATGTCATGCTCACTAGATTTTGGCGGGAAATAATGACGTCACCACAGGGATCCCAAGCCGTTGGGCTTAACGTTCGGTTGCGCGGTTACAATAAGTTAAAACACATACAACACAAGACATAAAACAGCTGCCGCTAAACTTCTCGATTGTTTTTCTAAATGTTCCGACCACGACACATCAACTGATCTCGCTCCACTACATATTAACAGTTTTTTTTTTTGGCCAGCAAAAAAAAAAAATTCAAAAGGAATATAAAACAAAGTGAGAGTGGCGCGAAAACAAGAATAACAGAATGGAGAAAACACACTAAGATAACAGTTTATACCAGTATTGAGATAACACGTATTTGAAGAAATTAATGAATAAATAATAAGCGATTTCAAAGACGGGAGCAGAGATATTTTTTCAGCTTGGATTGAAACGAGGAAACGGTCATGGCATCACGAAAGTCTGCGTTCAGCGAGTTAAAAAATGCTGGACCCTGATAATAAACAGAAAACTGTCTAATTTTGGTTCTACATAAAGGAATATAAAAAAGTTTAGAATGTCTAGTATTATAACTGTGAACTTGATAAATTCGTAGAAAAGATTTGTCAAAACTTCTAGGTAATAAATTATTTTTGAACAGGAACATGAACTTTCCTAAATTGAATAAGTAAATATAGGGTCAGTATGCGCATCAATGCCTCATTATTAATAACTCGCACTACGCGTTTTTGAAGCAGAACAATACGATTAAGGGACCGGCCATTTATTAGAGGGGGGGGTGGGCTGGTGCAAATGGGGAGGGGGTCATACCTTTTTGTGCACCAAATAATGGGGGGCTGCACAAAATTCTGCAACCATTTCTGAGGGGCCATGTAATTTTGTGCATTCCATTTTCCTTTCTACTAAAGAAAACAGTCCTGAAGGGATCAACCACAATCAAATTTATTATCAAAAATGATATAACAAAACAACAAAATCTGGTGTATAACAGTCCTACACTCTATTATAAATGTTATTGTGATTTAGGGTGGGTCATGTCATTTCATGTGCACTCTCTTGGGGGGGCACATTATTTTATGCAGTGACATGAGCAGGGCCACTTGAAATTATGTTAAGGAAAATGAAAATGCACCAGCCCACCCCCCCTCTAATAAATGGCCGGTCCCTAAGGTTGGATGGATAGGTAGAGCCCCAGACCGTGATACAGTATTGAAGAAACTAAGGAATAGTATAAAGTGCGTAATGCTTGCTGGGAAAGGCAAAAACTTGATTTGTGTATAATTCCTATTGATTTTGATATTTTACTGGCAAGATGGGAAATGTGAAACTTCCAAGACATATTTTCGTCCAAGATCACACCCAGGAATACGACCTCATTAATCTTGTCAATCCTAACATTGTTTATTTCTATCGCCAGATCAAATGTTTGCCTTCTCTGCCTTGGTCTATATAAAAATCATATAGTTGGATTTGTTTACATTCACCGATAACTTGCTAGCCTTCTATCAGTGTTCTATTGCTCCGATTCAGAAGCGCGGCCAGTGCCCAGATTTTGAAATGGTTTATAGTTGCCATGGTCGAAAGAGCTTCGATATTGTATACAAAGCTACGACAGGAGTGAGAAATGTGTTCGCTTAGATATTATGTCAGCAGCACTCTTAGTTTTTGTGCATTCTAATTTATCCTGCGAACTAGCCTGGTGATCGATCCCTCGCAAGGCCAGGGATTGATTTCAGTTATTTTAACTTAATAAAATTGAGGACTCCCAATTCCCGTTTTAAAGGTGTTGGTACACGCTATCAGAAAAACAGAAATCCCCCCCCCACCCCCCCCCCCCCCCCCAAAAAAGAGAAAGAACCAAAACGAAATGGCAACAGCACGAGGCATGGCTTAACTTTGACCACAGGGAACCCAATTAGGTCTGTTATGATAATAGGGAGCTAAAGCAACCAGGACGACGACGGATGTGATGACGGAACGTAGTAAAGTGTTTTCTCCCGAAATTTAGAGTTTACAATTTCCTTTAGTTGCCTTCAGATGCCGTTTTATAATCATATTTTCCAGAAATGTGATCAGGACAGAGTTCCGTTCAGGCCGAATGATAAACGGTGATTTAGTTTCTTACGTTCGAGTTCTCCTTTGAACGTGTTGTTGTTTTCACGTTGTGCTTTTTTGAGAGAACGGTCAAAATGTAGGCGACTGCGTGCATTTTCACGTGCAGTTATTGTATTTTGTAATTAAGGCTGTTGTTTTATGCCGTCGTCCTAGTTGCTTAAGGTCCCTAATTACGTACGTAGAAAACGTTTTCAGTTTTATTTTCCCCAACATTTCGGTAAAGCAACCTAACGATATCTATAGCGATATTTCGTGTTGATAAACATTGCAATTGTTATGCTAATGTGCCAACCATGATTTGTAAAGCCCGCTTTGTGTTAGGAACCAATGGATCTCTGGTTGGCACATTAATGACAATGGATGACGACACACGAAACATCGCTATTGGCCCGAGTTCGGTTGTTTATCATGGATTTCTCGGATTCATTATCCATTTTTGATATTTTAGATTCCAAATCCGGATTTTGTAAATATCCCACCCACAGGCAGCCCAAGCACAAGTTACGAAAATATAAGGGTTTGTATGGGAGCGTAGCGAGCTCAAGTTACGAAAATATAAGGGTTTGTATGAGAGCGTAGCGAACTCCGTTTACTAGCCAGAAATACTGTAAAATATTTGAATAAAATGACTTACCTAACCCTTATATTTTCGTAACTTGAGCTTGGGCTGCCTGTGTCCCACCAAACCCCACCGCACAAACAAACCACAGAAGAAATACCACAATTTGAAAGATTTGCACAATTCCTTTTATTAAAGATATAGCAAAACAGTATTAGAAGTATAATATACATGATGATAAGTCGAAACGACTACCCTTGAAGCACGAAGAGCAATAATCAAAGATTTTAAGGATTGAATAATATAAACACTTATGATGAAATGTTTTAAATTTTTGGCTGCACTTACCGTGAACGGAAATATCTTCGTGCAGTCTGTGGCAAAAAAGCTTCAGTTCAATAAACAATTATTTTGCAAGACGAGCAGAATTTCTTTTTAAATAGTCCTGTTTACGCCATTTCAGCTAATATACTGTAGTTTCGCGTTACGTGGCAAATACAAGATTGAGCGGTTGTCGATTAAGTATCGTAAAACTGAAAGTAATTAGAGCCAATCACGGGAGCAACTAAACCGCAATGAGCCACTCACGAACGAACGTATGATTTGGTTTACTTGAACCAATCACAAGGAAAAGCAAACGCAATCGTGCCTGTTGTAATTTCTTAGCGCACCGCTGACTGTGCACCGAGCACATAAGCCAGTACGCTCGTATTTAGTAAGAGAAGAGTAACGCTCGCTAAAATGAAAATTGATTGCGTGACGAACCAAAACAATGTTTGGTTTTAGTTTAGAAATTGGTTGACTGATAATTACAAAACATTTTTCACAGCCAATAAAAAAACTCAACAAACGCAAAATCAAAGCAATCACTTACGACACTCGATCGGAAACCGCTCTACTGTGCGCATGACATCTCTAAAAGCTTCCCTATTACCCTTGCGCGCATAACTACGGACATAATGACAGGGTTCGAGGATGAAATTATGTTTTATAAATCTTTTCCTTATTAAGTTTTAATTCATAGCAGAACAGCAAAGACAAGAGTACATCCCAACTCGGAGATTGGTGATTTCTTTCTTTTCTCTCGACTAGTGAAAACCACCGAGTGGTTCACGGTAGTAAGAAAAACATTTTCACCCGGTAAAGTACTAAGACTACGGTCGTGTCGTACGAGGACAGGAGTCTGAAATGACTCGTTCCGGAATTATATTTCGTACCAGTATCACGTTAGGATGATCATGTTTATCTGCATGCGAAGTAATAAAAATGCACCAGAAGAGTTACATCTCATTCATAGAAACATGCGCACAGAAACTGATACAATGAACACCTCCTTCCCAGTACTTCCTCAACTTAACTGAAAAATCGGAGGCCCTTGTTAGACACAAATGAAGCACGACTGTGATTGGCTGTTGAACAAAGGCTGCGCGAATATCAAAAAGTTAAAACTCTTCACGCACCCGAACGGTATCTCGATTTCGATCAGCAGATTGCTAAAAAGGACACGTGGAGGCTGCGAAGCGGGGAAAATAAAATAAATTCCCTTCTTCGAGGGTGGAAATCATTGAAAGCTTTTTATAAGTAATACCATGACAAGAGGGAAATTAGTGATTAAATTTCCCCGCAAGCCGAGGGAGAGTTTGTTGAAGCGGCCGAGGGACTTTTACAAACTCTTCCGAGGCTTGAGGAGAAATTTAATCACTAATTTCCCGAATTGTCATGGTACAACTGATCGCGAGGGACGGAACAAATCTCTGAGAAGTAGTTTCCTCTGCCTAAACTAAAGACGTCGCAGTTCAGTTGCTTTCGAAAACGTTTTAATGCTCGATTGAATGACCTTGACTTCCCCTGGGGACAAGTGTGTTGTTTTTGAGAAGAATAGCAGTAAAACACAATGTAATTATGTGCTTGACTAAATATTTAAAGGTCATGCGTATATGGTTTTAAGTATCCCATATGGAAGAAGCGGGTTTGAGAAATAAGAGAAGAACGTGCGGATTGAAATACGTGATCCCACATGGATTACGTTGAAGGTTATGATAAAGCCAGGTCAGTTTGGGTTCAATTCTTTTCACCCGGGAGCGCAGGGCAAGTCGTGCCAGAGGGTAAGCAAGAGTTGATGTTTTTCACCGTCTCATGTCCAGCCTGCATTGTCTTCTAGTTTTCCCTCAATACGATGAAAGGGAAAATTAGAAATATGCATTGTTCTTGCAGCAAAATTTAGAAATTTCCCTGTTTAAGACAATGCAAATTTCTAAATTTCCCTTGCATTTGTAATGACCGGGGAATTTAGAGATTAAGTAATGGTCCAGATAAGAACTGTAGTAGAATCCATTGTTCTGCGGCAATGAGCCTTCCCCACATACGATTTTGCTTGAATATGCCTTAAGTGCTTTAGGAGGTATCTACAGTCCAAACTACATCTCGAAAATAAAGTATTTTGTATGCCATTGGCTCTTTTTTCTGTGAAAACGCAGAAAAGCCACCATCCAGCCAATCGGATGTAGAGAAAACAAAGGATTTTTCAATCGCAAATTTGAGAACTTTCCCCACACACGATATTCTTCGAAATTTAAACCATAGTAAGTTTGATCAAAAATAATTCAAACCACAAAAAAATCGAATGAAAATGCATTATTTCCATGGGTTTCTATTGAATTTATAAGTATCAACCAATGAAATTACGAGAAAGAATAATAGAAAATTAACACCTTTTAACATTCCTTGCCGTAGAGCACTACAGTTCTTATCTGGACCATTACTTAAGTAACAGTCCGCGCAAGAGGTAGGCACAATTCTATTGTTCAGATGCAATTTGCTTTCCCCACTTTAGTATTTTCTTAAATTAACCCTTATTAATTAACCCTTATTAACCCTTAAATCATAAATTTCTGAAATTATATCCACTAAAAATGCGTTTTAAAGGTAGAGTTCTTTTGTGTGAAAACATTTTGTCCAATCAGAAGAGTGCAAAACAATAACCAAGAAAACGTTCAATTTAAAAATTTTCCCCATATTGAAAGTTCGTCATATTGAAAGTTATGAGAGTTTTCACTAGATACAATTCAAATCTGTTTACAAAATGAGAAAAAATATTCTTCTTCAATTTTATATATGTTTTAATGTCTAAGCCAATGAGGTGGAAAATATGAGGCCGTAAAATAAACCCGAGAGTTCGATACGTATCATTTTCTGTTTGTTTGCACAAAGTCCACTGCATAATATTGTTTTATTTCTGTGATTTTTGATGTGCACTCTGACGCCCGGAAGTAAAATTTCCTACTGGCATGCGCAGTTTCAATGTCCTAGAATCTAGGACATCCGGTTTTTGTCTTACCAGGGCCTCCGATTTTTTAGTTATGTCGAGGAGGGACTGGGAACGAGAATGACACAAAGAATTACTTCAAAAAGACTTCAAATTTAGAGAAAGAAAGATCAGCTTTTTTGACAGTTACGAAATTTTAAACAACTTTAGTGCTTTACTTAAATATATTAACATTACTTTAGGGCTTGGGGTGTGAGAGGTTTTAATGATAATATTACTAATAATAATAGCTACTTTTCCATGTGGTAAATATTTCGTAAAGACAGGAAAAGAGTTTTCCAAAAGACAATAGTAACTCAAGGCTACTGAGAAATGCTTTACCCAAAGCAGAGGTTTAGCATCGAATTACAGTAAAGCATTGTAAGACTTAATACCTCATTCACACCAACCTGTTTATTTAAACTGAGTTTATCTGGCCCCTATCTACAATGTGTTTAGTTACACAGGGTTAAAACTACCTCGAACAGGTTGTTTAGTTAAACTGAATTTATCTAGCCCCTATCTTGAATGTGTTTAGTTACACAGGATTAAAAGTACCTCGAACAAGTTGTTTACTTAAGAGAGGTCAGTTTGAAACTAGTTTAATTAAACAGCTTTAGACATGTTTAAGCTTTGGTGTGAACGGGATATTACACAAAGCATGTTTGACAACAATGACAACAACAATTTCCTGAAGTTCGCATTTTGATAAACAAATATAAAACAACATAATTACAGTTTCTATTATAGATGTAAGAACCCTTGATGAAGCAAGTGGTTTATTATAGACTGCAGGCATGGCTACATTATTATTACTCCATGCTTTCTACTCCTTCCTTTGGCTTCGGGATATCTTCTTCTACCGGTTCTGATTTTGTTGTCTCTGCTTCCACTGCGAAGATGATGAAATCAACAGTTAACTCTCTAGATGAAGGAGTGAGTGTATAAAAAAGCTAAAGGAGCCTACAGCGTATGAAAGTTCCAAATTCCTATCTATATGGTTTGTTTCCTAGGAAAGAATAAGGAACTGGATCATTAATCACTTATTTCATAAGCTGTTCTGGCACTCAAGCCTTCAAATGCTGTGCAAATATAAAAGCAACTAGCACAGCATTAATGTTTGTCTTCTTGAAATGTGGAATCTTAATAAGAAAGTTTATCAGTGTTACATGTTAATACTAAATAGTAAATAAGTTTCTTTTTTCTTTTTATCTATTAGGCTGAATTTCAGATAACAGCAACCAAACTTTCCGGTTAGTACCCTAATTCTAGGCCATTTATAGGCCTGGAGAATACCATCGAAAAACAACAACAAATGGAACAGTAATAGTTACTTACAGTAGTAGTAGAGTCGCTCCAACAGCGGTGTTAGTACCCTAATTCTAGGCCATTTATAGGCCTGGAGAATACCATCGAAAAACAACAACAAATGGAACAGTAATAGTTACTTACAGTAGTAGTAGAGTCGCTCCAACAGCGGTGTTAGTACCCTAATTCTAGGCCATTTATAGGCCTGGAGAATACCATCGAAAAACAACAACAAATGTAACAGTAATAGTTACTTACAGTAGTAGTAGAGTCGCTCCAACAGCGGTGTTAGTACCCTAATTCTAGGCCATTTATAGGCCTGGAGAATACCATCGAAAAACAACAACAAATGGAACAGTAATAGTTACTTACAGTAGTAGTAGAGTCGCTCCAACAGCGGTGTTAGTACCCTAATTCTAGGCCATTTATAGGCCTGGAGAATACCATCGAAAAACAACAACAAATGGAACAGTAATAGTTACTTACAGTAGTAGTAGAGTCGCTCCAACAGCGGTGTTAGTACCCTAATTCTAGGCCATTTATAGGCCTGGAGAATACCATCGAAAAACAACAACAAATGGAACAGTAATAGTTACTTACAGTAGTAGTAGAGTCGCTCCAACAGCGGTGTTAGTACCCTAATTCTAGGCCATTTATAGGCCTGGAGAATACCATCGAAAAACAACAACAAATGGAACAGTAATAGTTACTTACAGTAGTAGTAGAGTCGCTCCAACAGCGGTGTTAGTACCCTAATTCTAGGCCATTTATAGGCCTGGAGAATACCATCGAAAAACAACAACAAATGTAACAGTAATAGTTACTTACAGTAGTAGTAGAGTCGCTCCAACAGCGGTGTTAGTACCCTAATTCTAGGCCATTTATAGGCCTGGAGAATACCATCGAAAAACAACAACAAATGGAACAGTAATAGTTACTTACAGTAGTAGTAGAGTCGCTCCAACAGCGGTGTTAGTACCCTAATTCTAGGCCATTTATAGGCCTGGAGAATACCATCGAAAAACAACAACAAATGGAACAGTAATAGTTACTTACAGTAGTAGTAGAGTCGCTCCAACAGCGGTGTTAGTACCCTAATTCTAGGCCATTTATAGGCCTGGAGAATACCATCGAAAAACAACAACAAATGTAACAGTAATAGTTACTTACAGTAGTAGTAGAGTCGCTCCAACAGCGGTGTTAGTACCCTAATTCTAGGCCATTTATAGGCCTGGAGAATACCATCGAAAAACAACAACAAATGGAACAGTAATAGTTACTTACAGTAGTAGTAGAGTCGCTCCAACAGCGGTGTTAGTACCCTAATTCTAGGCCATTTATAGGCCTGGAGAATACCATCGAAAAACAACAACAAATGGAACAGTAATAGTTACTTACAGTAGTAGTAGAGTCGCTCCAACAGCGGTGTTAGTACCCTAATTCTAGGCCATTTATAGGCCTGGAGAATACCATCGAAAAACAACAACAAATGGAACAGTAATAGTTACTTACAGTAGTAGTAGAGTCGCTCCAACAGCGGTGTTAGTACCCTAATTCTAGGCCATTTATAGGCCTGGAGAATACCATCGAAAAACAACAACAAATGGAACAGTAATAGTTACTTACAGTAGTAGTAGAGTCGCTCCAACAGCGGTGTTAGTACCCTAATTCTAGGCCATTTATAGGCCTGGAGAATACCATCGAAAAACAACAACAAATGTAACAGTAATAGTTACTTACAGTAGTAGTAGAGTCGCTCCAACAGCGGTGTTAGTACCCTAATTCTAGGCCATTTATAGGCCTGGAGAATACCATCGAAAAACAACAACAAATGTAACAGTAATAGTTACTTACAGTAGTAGTAGAGTCGCTCCAACAGCGGTGTTGACAATTTAGATAAATTTAGTGTAGTGAGGAGTGTGTGTGGAATGAGTCTTGATACATTACTGGTATATCTTACTAGAGAATATATGAATGTAGTAAGGAGTGTGTGTAGAATAAGTCTCGGGTACATTAGCATATCTTACTAGAGAATATATGAATGTAGTAAGGAGTGTGTGTAGAATAAGTCTCGGGTACATTAGCATATCTTACTAGAGAATATATGAATGTAGTAAGGAGTGTGTGTAGAATGAGTCTCGGGACATTAGCATATCTTACTAGAGAATATATGAATGTAGTAAGGAGTGTGTGTAGAATGAGTCTCGGGTACATTAGCATATCTTACTAGAGAATAATTATATGAATGTAGTAAGGAGTGTGTGTGGAATGAGTCTCGTACATTAGCATATCTTACTAGAGAATATATGAATGTAGTAAGGAGTGTGTGTAGAATAAGTCTCGGGCACATTAGCATATCTTAATAGAGAATATATGAATGTAGCCGAGGAGTGTGTGTAGAATGTACATTAGCATATCTTACTAAAGAATATATGAATGTAGTAAGGAGTGTGTGTGGAATGAGTCTCAGATACATTAGCATATCTTACTAGAGAATATATGAATGTAGTATGGAGTGTGTGTGGAATGAGTCTCAGATACATTAGCATATCTTACTAGAGAATATATGAATGTAGTAAGGTGTGTGTGTGGAATGAGTCTCGTACATTAGCATATCTTACTAGAGAATATATGAATGTAGTGGAGTGTGTGTGGAATGAGTCTCGATACATTAGCATATCTTACTAGAGAATATATGAATGTAGTAAGGAGTGTGTATGGAATGAGTCTCGGGTACATTAGCATATATTACTTGAGAATATATGAATGTAGTAAGGAGTGTGTGTGGAAAGAATCTCAGTTACATTAACATATCTTACTAGAGAATATATGAATGTAGTAAGGAGTGTGTGTAGAATGAGTCTCGGATACATAAGCATATCTTACTAGAGAATATATGAATGTAGTATGGAGTGTGTGTGGAATGAGTCTCAGATACATTTATTTAGCATATCTTACAAGAAAATATATGAATGTAGTATGGCGTGTGTGTGGAATGAGTCTCAGACACATTAGCATATCTTACTAGAGAATATATGAATGTAGTAAGGAGTGTGTGTGGAATGTGTCTTGGAGACAATCACATTAGCATATCTTGCTAGAGATATCAGCCTCATTCATCCAAGGATGAACACAATGATATTCTTTTACTAGTCTAGACGATCCTGCAAGTCAACGTGTCCCCTGGATCTGAAGACCGTTGACACGTGAAATTTCAAATTAGGTGACGTCAACTAAATTAGTACTAAATTTAGTTCAACTAAATCATCAACACCAATGTTGGAGCAACCGTATACTATTACATGTAGTAACAGCTGTAATAAATACAGTAATAATTATAATACTAATACTAATAGCAGCATCATCAATAATAATAACAGCAGCAGCAGTAATGATTAGACATAATTTCCTAGAGATTTGTCAAGAGGTTCTGGCTATGTTGCTATATTCACCACACAGCATGTTGAATAATAATTAGATCTACTCATTCCAGCTAAAGCCTAGGTTTAACAGTTTCAACATATTTTCAACTTCGGTTCAGCATTTGTTGAAGGATGTTGAGAGCATGCATGCCAAACGGTTCAAAAATCTGACAACAGTAACATCACTGATATAACCTTCCAATATAACAGATGTTTTACAACAGGTCAGTTATCTCTACCAGTATGTTTTACAACAGGTCAGTTATCTCTACCAGTATGTTGTACAACAGGTCAGTTATCTCTACCAGTATGTTTTACAACAGGTCAGTTATCTCTACCAGTATGTTGTACAACAGGTCAGTTATCTCTACCAGTATGTTGTACAACAGGTCAGTTATCTCTACCAGTATGTTGTACAACAGGTCAGTTATCTCTACCAGTATGTTTTACAACAGGTCAGTTATCTCTACCAGTATGTTTTACAACAGGTCAGTTATCTCTACCAGTATGTTGTACAACAGGTCAGTTATCTCTACCAGTATGTTGTACAACAGGTCAGTTATCTCTACCAGTATGTTGTACAACAGGTCAGTTATCTCTACCAGTATGTTGTACAACAGGTCAGTTATCTCTACCAGTATGTTGTACAACAGGTCAGTTATCTCTACCAGTATGTTGTACAACAGGTCAGTTATCTCTACCAGTATGTTGTACAACAGGTCAGTTATCTCTACCAGTATGTTTTACAACAGGTCAGTTATCTCTACCAGTATGTTGTACAACAGGTCAGTTATCTCTACCAGTATGTTGTACAACAGGTCAGTTATCTCTACCAGTATGTTGTACAACAGGTCAGTTATCTCTACCAGTATGTTGTACAACAGGTCAGTTATCTCTACCAGTATGTTGTACAACAGGTCAGTTATCTCTACCAGTATGTTGTACAACAGGTCAGTTATCTCTACCAGTATGTTGTACAACAGGTCAGTTATCTCTACCAGTATGTTTTACAACAGGTCAGTTATCTCTACCAGTATGTTTTACAACAGGCCAGTTATCTCTACCAGTATGTTGTACAACAGGTCAGTTATCTCTACCAGTATGTTTTTGTATAATAAATGAAGACCAGTTTTATGTCACCGCTTGAATAGGCAACACTCAAATCGAGAAATATTCTACTATTCACTTGATTTAGAATGGATATTAGTGATACAAATATTTGACCTGATATACACTTTAAGTTCATGCAAAAATCACTGCCATACAAAATAAAATTTGATGTGTGTTTTGGTGTTCTCACACTCTCATGTCCAGTAAGAATTAAAAAAAAGGTAGCAGACTGGTCTGGTTTTAAGTTTCTCTGATACTCAACTCTGA
Organism: Actinernus sp. WN-2022; assembly: GCA_030867875.1. Classification (NCBI taxonomy): domain Eukaryota; kingdom Metazoa; phylum Cnidaria; class Anthozoa; order Actiniaria; family Actinernidae; genus Actinernus; species Actinernus sp. WN-2022. The sequence goes on from JAOWCC010001177.1 coordinate 39,420, forward strand.
AATTATACTAAAACAAGTATCATTCACCTCGGTCTCAGTAAATATTCACCAATAGTATATGCCACACAAGTGAACAGTGCTTTTCACATGCTCTGATTGGCTACTCAGGAGGTGAATATTCTTTGCTATTCAACTCCAAGCATAGCAGCAATTGGCTCGCGCAAGTTTTTGTCCATTTGACAGAAAATAAAATAATTATTTGGTGCTGGCTATTCACTTGTGTGGTATATACTAAAACAATTATTTACTTCAGTGTTTGTGAAAAGTGGTGGATATTTACCTCGCCGCTAACCAGTAAATCACACGTGAAGTGTAAGCTGTAATAACACATGAAGTGTAGGTTATTAACACACGTGAAGTGTAGGTCACTCTGACACACGTGAAGTGTAAGTCATTGTGACACACGTGAAGTGTAAGTCATTGTGACACACGTGAAGTGTAAGTCATTGTGACACATGTGAAGTGTAAGTCATTGTGACACACGTGAAGTGTAATCCAAGTCGGATCACTCACGCTATCTGGTAATTACGACTCGTTTCATGAGAACGAGACTCAACTTTGTAAACGAGCTTGAGCTCTACAAACGAGGCTCAACTAAAACGAGTCTCAACTTTTGTAAACAACGAGCTCAACATTTCGGAGAGGCTCAACTAAAACGAGGCTCGACTGTTATACAAATCCAAACCGTCCAACCGCGATGGGATCCGGATCCTCGGAACGGGACCGATCCAACGAGGCTCAACTAAAATGAGGCTCAACTTTTATAAAAACGAAAACAATAATTAAAATAAAATAATCCTAAAATATTGAATATCCTTTTTTAAACTAATTTAATAAAATAATTAACAAAAAGGAAAATATAACTAAATAATTTAGTTAAATAATTATTATGATATTAATGTAAACTATTAATAATAAAATTTATAATAAAATTTATAATAAAATTTATAATAAAATTTATAATAAAATTTATAATTAAATAAATAATTGATAATTTTGGTAATTTTAGTATTTTTTTCATTACGTTGCCTCATTATTTTCAACAGATCAGTTCGAAAAGATAAACAGCAAATTATCAAGATAGTAAAAATCCCAAAAAGAAAATAAATATGAGAATAACTTTAATATACTTAATAATTTGAATTATAAATATTATACAAAAGCAAGTGATTGGCTAGCGGAAACCGAACTCGTGGGAAACACATTCTAAAAATAATCCGGTCTATAAAAACGCTGCATCAATGGCAGATGGACGCTCCGTGTAATGGGCTCCTGGTCAACATGCATCAATGGCAGATGGACGCTCCGTGTAATGGGCTCCTGGTCAACATGCATCAATGGCAGATGGACGCTCCGTGTAATGGGCTCCTGGTCAACATGCAGCAATGGCAGATGGACGCTCCGTGTAATGGGCTCCTGGTCAACATGCAGCAATGGCAGATGGACGCTCCGTGTAATGGGCTCCTGGTCAACATGCAGCAATGGCAGATGGACGCTCCGTGTAATGGGCTCCTGGTCAACATGCATCAATGGCAGATGGACGCTCCGTGTAATGGGCTCCTGGTCAACATGCATCAATGGCAGATGGACGCTCCGTGTAATGGGCTCCTGGTCAACATGCATCAATGGCAGATGGACGCTCCGTGTAATGGGCTCCTGGTCAACATGCATCAATGGCAGATGGACGCTCCGTGTAATGGGCTCCTGGTCAACATGCAGCAATGGCAGATGGACGCTCCGTGTAATGGGCTCCTGGTCAACATGCAGCAATTACAAAACAAGTTGTTCCTTTTGAACAATGAATAAAACACATCGAACATTAATTTACCAACCTTAAATTTGACTTTGGTCATGTCAGCATCCGATGATAAGCAGAATTCATTAATAATAATCTTTGTTTTATTTTATTTCTTGCGCTTGCATTTATTTTACAAGTACGCAGCAGGTTTCATAGAGTGATTGCAATGGTCGATTGCAAGTTCAAGTTCATTTTATTCACACTTATTTTTTAAGTAATTATGTGCATTTACAACAGCCATAAAAAAAAGAAAGGTATAAGATTTTGTAGGAGGAGAGTGCGTAGTGGCCAAAGGAGGTGTTTAGCTTACATGTATATGGCTTAGGTGTAGATTTAAGAGAAGAAAGAAAGAAAGGAAGGAGTAATTTACAAGTAAAATAGACTTACATATTTAAAGATTAACAGATAAATGTTACACTACAGATATTACGTATACAATAACATCAGTATTTTTGGGGGGGGGGGGGGAACACAGGAGAATACAGACGTGTGACTATGACTGGCTGCCAAGGAGGTATATTTTATATTGATTTTTTAAACTATTATGAGGCAAACATTTAATCTCGAGTGGTATTTTCCCCATATTTTTACTGACAGAGCTCTAAATCTTGTAAGGCCATAATTTGTTCTGGAGGCTGGTCTGTGTAGGTTTTGTTTAGCAGCATATCTAGTATTATGTTTGTGTACATCAGAGGCAGACACAATCAAGTCAGAAAAAGTGGCTGGAATTCTATGTTTCACATATATTATTTTATGTACAAGAGTAGATATTTTAAAGTTAAAAAAAGGATTTCTAGAATTCTATAATATGGGGTGGCACTTAATTTCGGTTTTCTTTGCAAAGAAAATACAACGGACGCATTTATTTTGCTTAGTTTTAATCTTCTTTAGTCAGGATTGGCATGCTGTTCCCCAGCTCATTAGAGCATAATTTAGATATGGGTATATAAGAGTATAATAGAGTTGTTTGAAATATAATGTCTAAGTTTGAAAAGAATTCCTACATTTTTTGTCAATTTGTTCTTAATATGTTTGAGTTGAGCATCCCATTGTAAGTAAAATAAACCCATGATAATAAACCCATGAAGTAAAATCTTATTATTTTAGTACATATATTATAGATGCAACGAAAGAAATCAAAAAAGGATATCACGACTCGTATATATCATCACTCTAGTTGTTTGCTTTATTGCAAACAACTACGGTCAGCGGTCGGGGAAGATGGCGGATGTGTTTTTCTGTAGCTCCGCCATTAGCGCAATTTAAGTGTTTGTTTTACATGTTTTGTGTCCTAGTATTCCCTGATTTCTATTTTCATCATGACTTCAACTAATTTTATAACATTAGAGCAGTTAAAAGCCACTTTGGACGACAAACTAGCGCCTTTAAAGAATAACATTTCCGAGTTGAGAGAGAAGCTCAACGAAGCCACAGAGTTTCTTAACTTGGCGAACACCAAGTACGAGGAGGTTATGAATAAGATGGTCGAGCAAAAAACTGAATGCAAAGAGATCCAAGCAGAAAACTCTATCCTTAAATCTACCATCAATACGTTGGAAGGGAAGCTGGATCGACTGCACGTGTCCTACAACGAGATGGAGCAGTATTCCAGGAGGGAGTGTCTAGAAATCCAAGGCATTCCCTCGCCAACCGACAGCAACGAAGAAAGCACTAATGATATAGTGGTCAAGATTGGCGAGCTGATGAATGTTAGCGTGGATGAGGGTGATATATCTGTTAGCCATCGCCTTCCGGTGAGCAGGAATTATAAAGGCAAGATACAGGATCCAAAGATTGTCGTGAAATTTGTGCGAAGGGATATCAAGGAGCTATTTTATCGATCACGAAAGGAACTAAAAAATGTGACAACGGAAGATCTTGGATATTCTGTCTCCAATTATATATATATCAACGAGAGCCTTACTGAATCCAACAAGGCACTATTCAAGGACTGTTTGAAAGCTAAAAAAGATCTCGGTTACAGATTTATCTGGACATCAAATGGTAAGATTTATCTGCGTAGAGACCAGCACAGTCATGTTATACATATCAAGAATAGCGATGACATTATCAAAATGCGTTCAAGCTAAGTACAATTAACATGTATAGTTACATTAACTATGTCTAGACTTTTAGCTACTGACTCAAGTATAGATTGCTCTATTTGTTTGGGCAATTCTCTTGATATATCTGAAATCTCAGATAGAGTAACCGAGTTTAGTAATTTGCCTTGGCTTAATATAACTTCCCCTGTTTCAAATATTCCCCATTTGACCGATTTAGATGTTGACTTGAATATGCCCCTAGATCAAAATTTTAGATATTATACCACCCATGACTTTCACAGTGACTCTGATATTAATGAATGCTCATCAGATCCTAAATCATTCTCGGCTTTAAATTGTAACATTAGAAGTTTAGCAGCTAACCATGATAATTTGCTGCATATGCTTTCTGATTTAAACTTCTCATTTTCATTAATTGGACTTACTGAAACTAAATTTAGAGTTGATAAGAATACATTGTTAAATGTCAACATACCAGGATATAATTTAATCTCTCAACCCAGTCTTTCAAATGCAGGGGGGGTTGCTTTTTACGTTAAAAATAATTTGAATCTTACTATTCGGTCAGAATTGACAACCTCTAATATGGATTTTGAAACTCTTTGGATAGAAACCCAGTTTGTTGGCCAACCTAATATAATATGCGGAGTTATATATAGACATCCTAATGGAAACTTAGATAATTTTATAGACTATATTAATTTAACCATAGAAAAAATTCACCAGGAAAATAAACTCTGCTTATTTATGGGGGACATGAACATAGACCTGATCAAAATTGAATCACATCCTGCCTCTGAAAACTTCCTCAACTCTCTTGGTTCTTTCTTTTTCCAACCTCAAATCTTACAGCCAACTAGAATTACTGATCACTCTTCTACACTAATTGATAACATTTTCTTTAATTCTATTGAACATTTTATTATCAGTGGTAACTTGGTATACGATTTGACAGATCATTTACCCAATTTTGTAATTATTAATAAGCTTTCCTCTCTTCCACCTAATGTTAAAATATATAAAAGAGATTTTTCAAAATTGAATGAGGATACATTAATCAATGAAATTCAATCCATCAATTGGGAAACAGTATTTACATCCACAGTTGATCCTTCTTGCATGTTTGACTTATTTTATTCTAGAATATCAGACATAATAGACAAGCATATTCCTGTTAAACAGCTCTCTAAAAGAGAAGTTAAACTCCGGTCAAAACCATGGATAACTCCTGCAATTAAAAGATCAATATGTGTTAAGAATAAACTATATAAGAAATTTCTAAAAACAAAATCATCTTACTGTCATTGTAAATTTAAATATTATAGAAACAAACTGAATCACCTTTTGAAAATCAGCAAAAGGCAGTATTACAATCACTATTTTTTGGAAAATATCAATGATAGTAAGAGAATCTGGAATGGAATCAAACAAATCATTCACTTCAAACCAAAAGCCAGTCAGAAAATTTATAAAATTGTTGAAGATAATCTTGAGATGCCTGATCCATTAATGATTGCTAATGCATTTAATAACTATTTTTCTAATGTAGGAAAAAATTTAGCTAGTCTAATACCAGATTTTCAAAAATCGCCCATGGACTATTTAAAGTCCCCATCGTGTAATAGCTTTTGCATTTTTCCCACTACTGCCTCTGAAATTGAAACAGAAATCTCCAATCTCAAAACTGGCAAAGCTAATGGTCCTTTTAGTATTCCAATTAATATCTTAAAAATTCTAAAAACAGTAATCTCTAAGCCCTTAGAAACTTTATTTAATGCTTCTTTTTCAGCAGGTATAGTCCCAAGCAATTTCAAATTATCAAATGTAATACCTGTGTACAAAAAAGATTCACAAACTTGCCTCTCAAATTACCGCCCAATCTCTCTTCTTTCTGTTTTTAATAAACTCTTAGAGAAACTAATGTGTAACAGATTGCTGGACTTCCTTGAAAATAATTTTTTTTTTTTGATAAACAATTTGGCTTTCGAGCCAAACATTCCACTGACCATGCAATTCTTAGCATTATCGATAAAATTCAAAGAGCAATTGATGAACGTGATTTTTCATGTGGAATATTTCTAGACTTTAGTAAAGCATTCGATACCGTAAATCATACAATATTAATAAAAAAACTTGAATATTATGGTATTAGGGGTATCGCTAAAAACTGGTTTGTATCATACCTCAGTAACCGCCAGCAAACTGTAACCATAAATAATACAACCTCAAATCCAACTGATGTTTCATGTGGTGTTCCCCAGGGGTCTGTCCTTGGACCACTACTATTCTTGCTCTACATTAATGATTTTCATCTGTGTTCTGATCTCTTCGATTTCCACCTATTTGCTGATGATGCTAATTTATTTTATCAACACAAAAATCTTTGTACTTTGCAAACCAATATCAATATCGAGTTAAACAACATTCATGTCTGGCTGTGTGCAAATAAGTTGTCACTTAATGTAGAAAAATCTAATTTTGTAATTTTTCACCCACCCCAAAAGAAAATAACCTACAATGTTGAACTTTTTATAAATGATAAGCCTCTTCGACAAGACATATGCATAAAATACCTTGGAATTCACATTGACTCTAATTTAAGCTGGAAACCTCAACTTGACTACATTACTAAAAAAATAAAGAGAAGCATAGGTATTTTGTCCAAAATACGATACTATGTTGACATTTCAATTCTTATCAACCTCTATTATGCATTGATTTACGCATTTTTAATATATGGTATAATTATTTGGGGTAGCACATACCCAACTACTCTCCAACCTCTTTATATTTTGCAAAAAAAAGCCATGCGCATTATATCATTTTCAAAATTTGATAAGCCTTCAAGCCCTCTATTTAAGAAATTGAATATTATTAAGTTATCCGATCTTGCTTCAATCCATATCTCAGTATTTATGTTTAAATTCCACAATCAGCTTTTGCCTTCAGTCTTTAATTTTCTATTTACTCCTGTCAATGAAATTCATAATTATAACACACGATCTGCAGCAAAACAGTCCTATTATCTACCAAGAGCTAGAACAAACTACGGCCAATTTAATATTAGATTTCAGGGACCAAAAAATTGGAATTCAATTGAAGAACAAATAAAATTATTAACCTCACTGAGACAATTTAAAACAAGATTAAAAAACATCTTTTTATGTAAATACAGACCCTGCCTATTTCTCAAGATAATATGACTGTTTTCTCCTTTCTCCTTTCTCTTTTCCTTTTATACAAAATCAATTAAACTAAGTAAATACATTACTTCAATTGTGCGTTAAAATAGAATATTAGGGTTTTTATTTGTGCTTAAGTTTGTGTGTTTCGTGCCTGTGTGTGAATCGTACCCGACCTAATAATGTAATTTTCTTATTTGAAATCTGACTTCCAGGCATTTTTAGCTTTTAAGTTATTTCTGGAAGCCAGTACCCTATATTACTTTCAACTTCCTTATGTTCACATTTCTCTATTGTAATTTTAAAAGGGTACAATAAAGATGTTGTTGTTGTTGTTGTTGTTGTAAACACGGTTCTCCCTTCATTTAAGCAGCCATGAATTACTACCAAACTGTATTGTGTATTGTGTTCTATTGTATTGTGTATTTCGTTCTATTGTTGTATTTTGTTAATTCTATTGTATTTTGATAGCAATTCATGTATTGCCTTAATAAATATATAAATTATATCTTCACACGTGTACATATCACTTTAGAAAATATGACTGGCTTTCAAAGATTTCTAGCCTTTATAGTAAGAGATTGAAACTGATATTTCATCGATAATTATAGTTTAAACAGAGCATTACATGGCCGCTTGGACATACGGGTTTTATTTTCTCGTGTTGATGGAATATCTGACTTGTTCGCTGCGCTCACTCATAAGATATTTCATCAACACTCGAAGATAAAATCGGTATCTCCGCGCGGCCATGTAATATCCTCTATGTATGTTCTTTATCCTCTTCCATCTCAATAGCGATGGAAATGCTTCAGTACAATATTATTGCATGGCATTTCACTAAATTTGGGCCTTACTTTCTTGCCCTCTGAGCGGTAAGAAGTCTGGTAGAAATGGTATCATAGCGAGGCCAGTTGTCGCAGTGCGGACCGCAAATACACCATTTTGACCATCAGCTAGAACAACGGCTATCTCATGCGTCATACATGTTCTTTTGTGTCATCAGGAAATTAACGCTTTTTTCCGCCACCTGGCGTCGCTTTGATTCCTTTATGAATAAGGTCAATCACCTTTTTCACCTGCTGGCCATATTGGATTCAATGCGAGCCAATCCTTTGTTTTTGCTAAGTTAGCCTCGCACTGAGGGATATAACTTGCATTAAGCGATCATGTGACCTGGTCATAAAAACAAAATGGTACCAGTATAATATAGATGTCAGTAGGACAATATTGCATGGCTTTCCTTCCAGCCTCACAAACTCTGTTAAATATTTAAACCTTTAATAACGTAGCGTCCCTTGACTGGAATAAATGGAAAATGATTTGACAATGCAGTCAAAAAAATATACATTATCTTCCCCTCTCCACTGCCTCCACATTCTATCATCTAGATAAGTTTGGAGGTTATTGATCCTCTCCTTGCCTTGATGTGACTCTTAAGCTGTGTCCATGCAGACTCGATCTCTTGTGTGTGGACACCCGTTACGGGGTCTACGAAGTGGTCTGCATGGACGACGACCCTATGTGTTTGAACCACATTTGGAATATGACGTTATATTCCATGATAGGCACCCCTGAGTCATCTGTGTGAAGTTCACTTCCAGGCAGAAGACATTTTTCAATAATAGGAAGGAGCGTTGCCCTGTCCCTCTTCTTCACAACTTGATAGAAACCTCTTGCAGGGCTGAAGGCTGTCCTGATGACACCAAATACCCAAGAATCGTGTGATGCTCGTCTTCTTCTGTTATACTGAAAACAAAATACGTTATTAGGCATTATAGCTATCGCAACACCGTACAGCGTCTGTGACAACGGACTGGATGACAACAATACATCATTTCACTTACTTCATATATATTGTTTACTTCGAAGTTTCCTTCGCTATATATAGTTATTTGACATACATTCTTGCCCTGCCAAAATCTTGCTTATGGCCGCGAGTGAGATCGAAGTTTTTATCGTTTTCAGTCCTGCAGTCATCGCAAGAACAAACGAGAAATAAAATCAAGCTTACCACCAAACTTTAGTGTGTCTGATGAAACATAATTGTTACGTGCATTTATAGAAGTCATGGGCCATACAGAAGGGCCCTTTTAAAAAAAACTGAATCGGGTGCCTTTATATGCAGGCATATGAGTTTATGGCTGATAGTAGAATGAGCTAGCGAAAAGAAGCGACAGTTTTCTCAGGCAATCATGTCGATTTGTTTTACGGTGGAAAGTAGCATTAATAAACATCAGCCAGAGTCCAAATAACTGATAACAGCTTTCAGCATTCATTTGACCTCTGCCACGCAGTCACACCCATCCCGTTAGCCCCAAGGAGTTAGCTAGCCAACTTCTATAAATGAATGAAGGCTGTTATCGTTTGAGCTGATCTAAGGACTCGTAATATAAAGGAAATACATGTCGACATGGTCGGTGTATGCAACAACCGTCAAAAACTCCAAATAGTCGCCGAGCCGTTCTTTTTTTCGGAATTTCATGGGTAACGCTTCATGCCGCCATCATGCACCTATCTGTGTTTTCTTTAAAAAATCTCACCTACATTCCGCTTCACTTTAGCGGCCTTTTCACCAGCCACGCTTGTTATATTAGAACCGGCCGTGTCACTAGTTTGCACCCGTCATAAAAATTAATATAGAACGTTGGGTAATTTCTACTAGAAGTATTTATCTGAATAGTACTTGAGTATTCAGTGTGTGATCATGCTTTAACGTCGCTGTGATGCGTACTTCTCCAGATTGCTAATTTTAAACTAGTGAATTGGTAAAGTGAATTGGTCTTATAAGCTGGCAACACAATGCACTATCAGTATAAACTATAACGTTTCTGTAAATTGGTTTGGCAGAGACGTAGGGAGGTCCTGAAAATTGGGGGAACTGGGAGGGGCCGGGTATAGCAAAATGATGAATTCTGCGACATTTTTATTGATGACTTCTGTCAATCTCTCTCTCTCTTCTGATACCAGACAGAGGGGGGAACTGCCGCTCCCCGGCCTCCCTACGTTACTGTGCCTTAAGAGGATGAGTTTAGCCACGGAAATTTATTTTCATTAATGTTATGGTATCTTAGTGTTCTCTGTTTCGCGCATAGAACCTCTAATTAGTAAACAATTGTCTCGATAAGTCGCCGCTGATCAGCGTCTCAACTCTTTACTTTTTAATGATTTTTGGTTGCTTCATTGTATTTGTGTAAAAACAGTGTAAATCACTTCTTAGTGATAAGAAATTAGTAAAACAGTCGAACGGCCGATAAATGTTCAAGGGAGAGTTTAACTTGTAGTTAATATAAGCAGTAGAGTAAATGACTGAGAGCAACTGAGGCCCAGTACAAACGCCGTACTTTCCATGAGCCGTTCTTAATTGTTTCAATTAGGTACATGAAAAGAACGGCGTCTGAATCGAATTGGAACGGCCTATTTGATTTAGAACGGCTCGGGCATTCTGCACGCCTGGGTCAGCCGAAAATTACGGCTGTGGGTCGAGTCCGATTCAAACGCCATGCTACCATGGGCCGTACCAAATGCATAAGTGAGGGTCTTCCAGGGGGGGATCCTTGTTCCCTCATTCCCAACGAAAATTAACTTCTGTTCCCTTGTTCCCAAAATGTTTTCCAGGGAAACAGTCAATTTTTCCATTTAGAAAAATGGAAATTGTTCCCTTGTTCCCTAAAACCTCTATTCATGTTTCCTTGTTCTCCGATATATTTTTAGTTTGTTCCCAACGGATTTTTTGGCATGTTCCCTTGTTCCCCGAAACCCCTGGGAGACCCTCATAAGTTATTATAATGACATTCAAATGTTATCCGTGAATTGTTCAGCAGTGAAGTACGGCTGTAGAACGGCTTTTGATTCATACACCATACTTTTCATGTGCCGTCGCTGTACTTTAAGCCTCAGTGGTCATTTAATAAGTTAGGAACATCTGATTAAGAATGGCGTCTGAAACAACAGGCGAACCTTTGTTGATTTGGGTCAACCGAAATATGAATTAAGAACGGCGCATGAAAAGTATGGCGTTTGAACTGGGCCTGAGATGTAAAGTAAAACAGAGAGTAAGAAAAACTAACACATATACACCTGTTTCAAAAACAGTACGTTGGCCCGGAAAAAGACAAGTGACATTCCCAGACCGAAATTGGTTGTATTTAAGTTGAAAGTCTGATAAATTCGTTTGTTTTCGGATCAAAAACTTTAAGACGAATATTACTGATTTCCCTCGAATGCCATTGTATAGTTTAGTTGGACAGTAACCACAACCAATTTAGGTCTGGGAATGATCGGTCTTGAAATATCGCTTGCCGTTTGGCGTTTCTCGGGATAACCTTTTTGGAATAGGTGTAAGTATAACATGGTAATATATAGATCTTCAAAACGTCCGATAGTAGCAAGAGTAAAGTATTAAAGACCGGTTACAGCGTCCTTTACAACGCCGAGTTGCTATGCGCTACTGACTGGAGTTATAACCTCCACTTTGTCTTGTGTCCTAAGAAAGTTGCACCCACGAAAGTTCCTGGATTTTCGTCTATAACCGATATATTTCGACCCCTATAGTTTTATTTATCTCGGTGTAAATCAAGTGATAATCAGTGTAGCACATTCTGCACACCGCCAAAACTGGCCAACGCTTGACCGATGCATGCATGGAGGCATTCGAACGATAAAATTAAGGGTTAGGGTTAAGCGCTTCGCCTCTCACCTCTGTGGCCCAGGTTCGATTCCCGGACCGGGCGCCATATGTGAGTTGAGTTTGTTGGTATCTCCCCCTTGCTCCGAGTGTTTTCTCAGGGTTGTCCGGTTTACCTCCCTCCACAAAAACCAACACGCTAAATTCCAATTCGATCCTGGAGTTCGACGGAATACTTACTTAATATAAGCCTCTGGCTTGGAATACCCGGCTACGGCTTCCTATATCTTCGACGTAAAATAAACCTTTTTTTTCAAGGAAAACGGGAATGAAAAAGCGTTTTGCAAGCGTTATTGTTATCGCCAAGGAGATGGAAGTTATCGCTCACTGTTCTTGATTTATTTGATTATTGATTTTTCATTTTCGTACTGAATTTTATGTATGGCGGGTCATTCAGTTAGAAATTTGTAACAAATTGATTCGCAAGTTGTATGTTTAGGGTGTATGTCAGTTGTGAGGTTTAGTACTTACCTTTGGCTTGTGGTTAAACTTGCTTTCATCGCACTTCGCCACGTACATTGGACCTCCAAAAGGGATGAACGGATTTACAGTTATGTCAAGGGAACATAAATCTTCTAGGTGACGATATACTTTGGGTACAAAGTTCTTACTAACTCCCAATTTTCCTGCCGTCTTTTTCTGGTTGTCATCATCGGACCAAAAGTACACCACTAACAGGATATCGGCCATAGCTGTCTTGGGGTATTCTTCGAAGAAACTATTTTTTCTAAGTCTTCTTTTCTTCCCGCAACTCACACACCGCCTGCAAAAAAAATAGACAAGCGGCTTGCAACAGGAAATTGACGACTTGAAGTCAGGCTCAAGCAATCTAACGCGAGGATTCATTAAACTAGAGTGACATTCTCTCGGTACAGGAAGATTTAGTAAATCTAGATGACAATTACGATTATCTTGAAAATCAGAGCAGAAAAAGCAACATCATGATTGATGGACTGCCCGAGAAACCAGGCGAAACATGGGATACCAAATCGAGGAAGACGTTTCAAAGCTACTTCCGGAGAAGAAACTTAAATTTGACCCACGAGAAGCTATAATCGAAATCGATCGTACTCACCGCACTGGTAAAAGAATTGGAGACAAGCTCTGCAAATTGACTTAAAGGCACGGGAATTTATATAAATGAAGATTATTCACCAAGAACCATGAAGAGACGCAAGGAGCAGCAAAAGTTGCTATTTACAAAAAGGAATTAAAAAGATATTTGTCGTCTTCTAATAAAACTACAGCTAAGTAAAGTATACCATCTTTGAAGACATATTTCCGTTTTTACCTTTAATTTTCTATATTTTGTTAAACTATTATTATATCTACTAGCAGGGACCCGCGGAACTTACAACAAATGTGATATAGTAACATAGTCTAGCCGGCTGACCGGATCCTGGCACAATGTTGTGTACTGGAGGTGTTTAGCGTGTTGATGTTTTCAAAGTTGTATTTTGATTAAAAACAAGCAATAATATCTCACGGATCTCAGTTAATTTCTCAAACCGATGAGCACAATTATACCTATTGAGTATTGTCGAAAAAGTGCCAAAACTGACGGTGACAGACAGCTCGAGACATGAATTCGTGTGACGAAAATAAATATGGTCGCATAAAGAGATTGATCGAAGCAGGAAAACGGAATAAAAACAATAATCGAAATGTCTGGTTGTAGTGAGTTTATGGTCTGAAAATCCTACAATAGTTGGCCGAGAAAACAGTTGGTTTTTATATCTAAGAACACAGGAAACTACAGCGTTTTCCACGGACAACATTTCTAACTGTGTTTGAATACCTGGTCTTACCTCGTTCGGTCGTTTGACTTCGGCCGCTTCGCCTGGCGATAGGTTTTCCCAAAACATTCCCGTAAACTCGATGGCTTGCTCGCCTAGGATTTCCCTAAAATAGATTCCCCTAAACTCGATGGCTTGCTCGCCCAGGTTTTCCCTAAAACAGATTCCCGTAAGCTCGATGGCTTGCTCCCCCAACTAAGTGTAGAACTTGAGAAAACTCATTTCTTTTTAACATTATTTCCTCAAATGCAACCAAGACCAAGACCGAGCAACTTTTCGCATGATTCGTCGTCTTCGTTGGGATACCTGTGGCCGTCACGTTTTGGCGCCATTTGCGGACGCGCGCGCTCGTAGGATATCGATCCGACGAGGGAGCCTGGGAAAGAGTGTTACACACACACTGACACACACACACACACACTTAGCGTATTATTATATAAGATTACTCTTATTATTACTATGCTATCTAGTGGGATATTGGTTCATTGCCTTACAACCACGAAACAAACTGTTTTGAACACATAAGTTTGATTTGACTTCCATGGAAGCCCTCTTCCCCCAATATTTTTTTCCTCTCACGTTTCGTTTCTGAAAAACAAACACTTAATCAATTTTCAAGTGCTTAACAACATTTTGCGGCTTAATTAGTTCGTGCATGAATTCACTTCATTTATTATGCTACTTGTTTGACAAGGCTACTGGCCCTTTTTCAATAATAAACAATAGGCCGGAGGCGCACAACGTTTTTGAAGTAAGGTGCAATAAGGTGCATTTATATTTACACCTATTATCATAGAATGTGTGGTGATGTGCACCTTTCTGAGTTAATATTGCAATGGAGGCTGTCACTTTTACCACTGATATATATTTAATATTTTGGGACTGTATTTTCGACTGCAGCTTACTTGTAGCTGGTGTGACCGAAGGTTACTTTAAACTTGCTTTATGCTAGACAAATCATCTAATCCATATAAAGTATTACAAGAATTCCGGTATGTTGTTCTCAAATTCCAGGAGAGATGCTAAGATAATGTGAATCCAGAAACTTTTGCTCTAGCCGATGTAATCGAAGCCAAACGCCGAAATAGCCGATGACGCAAAACAATATAGAGACGTTAAAAAAAGAACTTGCAAAGCCCTGGCTATCGAAGTACTGTCACTCCACTCCGGCAGAGCGGGTTTTTTTTTTTTTTTGGGGGGGGGGGGGGGGGGTTGGGTTGTGAGTAGTGGGGATAGGATGTATTCCCATACAGGGTTGCCACAGGTCAGAGAAAGGTCAGAATTTTTTTTTTTCAAGGTTAAGGGAAAGTCAGTGAATTTTTCATTTGATCAGGGAAATTTCTAAATTTCTTGTCAAAGTCAGGGAAAAGTCGAAAATTTTATTTCCGGTTGCCACGAGGGCTCCTCATGCCTCAAAACGTCTGCGAAGGGAACAGGTTTTGATAATAACTTTTGTTTTGGATGAGGGAATGTCCAACATTCTTGTTATGTTTAGTGAAAATTGTTTTCCGTGGTCTGTGAAAAGTCAGGGAAAATTTCTTTGCCCAATGTGTGGCAACCATGCCATATATACGCAGCGTATGTGCCAACCCAAAGGGTATGGTTTTCGAGCTGTCTTAGTGTAAAACAGGGTAATAAATTTCTCATTTTTAGAGCGGATTATACAATTGAGTGTCGGAAGTGTTTTGGTTTTGCGTTTACTAAGCTCTCCTATTGGCTGAGAAAGTAAACCAACCAAACAGAATCCAAAGTAAAACCAAACGCAAATTGGTTTTGGTTTTGCTTTGGTTTGTCATTGGCTCACAGGGAAGCCATTTACGAGTTACTTGTGATTACTCGCTCCTATGATTGGCTGGCTGTGGGTAATTTGCGTTTGGTTTTACTACACTCAACTGAAAACCGCTCTAGTCTGGAATAGGGTATGATCTTGACAGGGAAGTAAAAATGAGACCGCCTAGTTTCACATATTCCACTTGTTATAAAATAATAAAATTGAGTACAGGGTATAGAAAATCTTATATTTTGGTCTGAAATAGGGTCAGGAGACCCGTGCGGCACACTCCCACCCACGATTCCTGGGAGTACATCACCCCCCTGACCAGCCGGTAGCCGACAAACGAAAATGCAAACAAAAGTAAACATACATTGTTGATGTGCACCAGCAGTAACACGTATTTCCTGTGATGTTTTCAAATTTTCAGTGAAGACTTTCGATACCAGATCGAAGGCAGAACCAGGAAAAACTAAAAAAGTCAAACATGAATAGTTTTGAAATTATCGATGAAGTTCCACCTTTATATTAGAGTGAAAGAAATATGTATCCTCTTTTAGTAGAGACGTCATGACAGATCCGATCGTCCTAAGCTGTGGCCAAAGATTCTAGAAGGAATTAACATCAAACCCAACTCGATGTTCAGTGCAAGTTTGAAAATGAAAACTTGCACTCAGATTTCTGGACAGATGGCCGGGCAAACCGGCGGACTCGCGACAAAAGGGATCAGGAATAAGGTGCAGTTTACGGCCCCACTCAACACCGGAGTCGTAAACTCACGCGCGGTCAGTATAGGTTACGCCACGTCGTAAACTACACCTGATCCGCCAAAAAAATACTAAAACAAAATCATGTAAAATTTAAACAGTGCCGTCTGATCCTAGATGAACGGGAGCCTTATAATAATTAATTGCTAATTCACTGTATCGTTGTAAACAGACAAAGCAAGCCCATGAGGATCCGAGAAACCTATACCATTTTATATAATATATATAGAGCGATCTGATTGGTACACACGAGCGGTCGTAAATGCTGTCTACTTAATTGCTCGGCCACTTGATATATTCGCGTCCAACTGGAAGACAGTTTTTTTATTCACAGCCATGAAATCTTGTTGACTTTGAAATACGTGAATAGAAGCCGCAAGTACGGGTCGCATACTATGCAAAACGTGGCATAAAATAAGACGTTGAAATTATCATTATAAGAGGATGGTCATTATTTATGGGTTGGGGGGGAGGGGGGGGGGGGGGGGGTAATTTGAGAAAGTCAATGTTAAAAACGTTTCGTCCCCCCTTGAAGGGTGGAGGCAAACTTTTTGTGCCCCCCTCCCCTCCAACATGGTTTGCACGAAACTTTTATAATTGTCCGACCCGGCTTAAGCATCAGTATACCGAATAACATTTTTGATGAGATTTCCGAGTTTGAGTTGACATTCCAATGTATTTAAGTACTTGGGTGTGACGTTGGATGAATGTCTTTCATTCAATGAACACATATGTAACGTTAAGGGTAAAGTTTCAAAGACACTCGGAATGCTGTCACGAATGCGGTACTGCCTTACAAGTGAATCGGCAAATCCTTTATACAAGTCTATGGTTTTGCCAGTTTTGGAGTACTGTGACACCTGCTATTGTGGCTTAGGTGTGAATAATTCACGAGCGCTTGAACGTTTGCAGAGACGCGCGGCTAGGATTGTCTCGGGATTCAAGACACAGGAAGATACAGATACCATAGTTACTAGATTGGGTTGGGCATCCCTTACAAGTAGAAGACAAATGCACTGTGTTCAGCTAGTGATGAAATGTACTGAAGGGGTAGTGCCTAAATATTCTAAGAATTATTTTATTACCCGAAAAGAGATCCATAGTGTAAATACGCGACGCTCAAACACTGATCTTGAACTGCCTAAAGTGAGGCTGGAAGTAGCAAGGAGAGCTTTTTATTATCAAGGGGCACACATATACAATGCGCTGCCTGTACATCTTAAGTCAATTTTGACCCCTAAGGAAAGATATAACGCAATCTGCCATCATTTTAATTCTTGTTAGCGATTTTTAAGGTTTTTAATTAAGATTTTTTATATATTGTTACTAACTTTTTAGCTTTTTTGTATTTAAGTTATACAGGGCTGCCATTGATAGCAGTATTTATTACTGAAGGCACTACCCTGTCTAAATATTTGTATTATTATATTATCATCTGTAAGACCTGTAATCGGGAAAGTTTGACTTTGCTTCCGTAGATTCTCCTTGGAAAAGATCCTGGGAACGAGGTTGCTCGACTCCGTACCATGACGTCAGTGATAGATAGCCAGAGTAAACCAATTACATAGAAGCTAGAATCTGGCATTTGAGAAAGCTGGTGATTTGATGTTATGAAATTAGTACGTACCGGTACTCCATTCGGTGTTTAGTAGACTGTACATATGACGCTAGCTACGTCATAGCGTGTGTTGTGTAGTGCCATGCAACGTGTTTTGTACATATGAGCACGAAAGTTTTTTGGCCCCCCTCTCCCTCATGATGAACCCTAACCCTAACCCAAAAAAATGATGAAACTTTTCCAGCCCTCCTTCTCCCGTTTAACTCAAGAACGTTTAATACGGAGAGGCTCCGCCCCGAGGTCCAAACCCTTATCCTTTATATACCATTTTTGTCAGAAAAGGTAACCCTTTCATATAGGTCCCTTCCATAAAAATGGTACCCATTTCACATACTTTTTACTTGAGTAACCCCTAAAAATACTTGGATGAATCAGCCGTTACGTGCGTCTGTTCGATATATTTTGAAAGGCCCTATTAAATACCTAAATGACAGTATTCCCTAGTACCCTTTTCTATACTTCAACTCGAGAAATCGATACCCTTTTATATACTTCCAGCCTGAAAAGGTACCCCTTTCTGGCGGAGCCTCCCCACCTCGCTGGTAAGTTCAGTTGGTAGAGCACGGTCTAGAGTGCCGGAGGTCGGGGGCTCGAAATCCCGGCCGCGTCCTTGGGTAGGGACGTTTATAAGCCGTTGGCCTTGTCTCCTTCTATTCTAATCAGTATTTGAATGGGACGTGAAAGAACCTGTTATACTACTCGAAAAAGAGAAGGGGATTGTCACCCGGTACAGCAGCCTGACCTTTGCACTAACCACACACTCAACATTGTAAACTGCGTGGCAGCCATTAGCGCCGTAAAAGCAGTCCGAAAACCGTTCACTGACGGGATATGTCAGTAATATGTAAAGCGCCATGAGACTGTGGTGATATGGCGCTACATAAATGTTCATTATTATTTTTATTATTTTTATTATTTTTATTATTTTTATTATTTTTATTATTTTTATTATTTTTATTATTTTTATTATTTTTATTATTTTTATTATTTTTATTATTTTTATTATTATAATTTTTTTTTTTTTTTTTTTTTTTTTTTTTTTTACTCTTTTTTATTTTTTATTAACACATTTTAAATACAATATTCAAAACATACACTACTTATACATAATATTACACAAACAAATAACCTGCATTTTTTTAAATTTATGATTTGGCAAAGGAGAAAGCAATTGTCCGCTTTATTCACAATTTTCTCTTAAAATAAGATGTTGGAGGCTAATTTTCCCCATTTTTTTACATGGGAGACCATTTTGTCATTTTTCTCCGCTATCGATCTTTCAATCATATAATAATGGCGCATTTTTTGGATAAAATCATCTAAACTTGGAACTTTTCCACCTGCTCTAGATTTGTACAATGAAAACTTAAAAATAAACAATATAAAGTTAATCATGGTATTATTTTCTCCTTCGTCAGTCCCTAAAATAATATCCAAGGTATTTAGGGGTGGTAAAATAATTCCACCACTATGTAACCAGGTTTACAAAGTAAAATAAAAATTTACTGAAAAAGGGCAATACACAAAGAGATGCATCATTGTTTCTTCTTCCTTATGACAGAAGGAACAACGAGGGTTATCATTCAGTTTAAATTTATACAAATCCTTATTAAGAAAAAGGCAATTATTTAATATTTTGTATTGAAAATTCCTAAGATAAGATTCAATTGTCGTCTTATATATCCGATTATATACTGATTTCCAGTCTATTTCATTAACTTTTAGTCTACTTTTCCACTTTAGTTGAGAGCTTGGTGTTGCAGATTTGGAAGTTATTAAAATATCGTACAATATTTTGTTAGTTAGTTTATCTATTTTATAGAAAGTATCCTTAAACCCTATTGTATCTGAACACATATCATTGTTACTTACTGGTTGGGTAGACTTCAGTAATGACTTCCAGTGTTGAGGAATTGCATGGATAATACCAAGCCAAGCAAAAAAATCATTCTTACTAAGACCAACTGATTTAGCTTTTTCCCAACTAAATCCTAACTCGTTATCCCAAATGTCTTTCACCCGTATGATCCCTTTGTCTCTTATTTTTCTAAAATACGGATTCGCATCCAATGGAATATATTTATTATTCCAAAGAGACTGGCGTAATATATTGAGTACATCGTCCTCAACTGGATCGTCACTTACTTCAGCCCAAGCCTTTAACATACTTTTATAAAATGGTGGTATGTTTTGGGGGATTTTCGATTCATCAAAATGTTCATTAATACATTTAATACCTCCCAACTCCTTAAAGTATAAAGACGGAAAAAGATGCCAAGCTTTGCCTGGATCTGACGACTTTTTTAACTGAATTATCAAAAATGCATAATGTGCCTTAATACATGTTTCTAAGTCGGGTAAATTTAACCCTCCCTTATCATAAGAATTTAAGAGAGTCTGATATTTTATTTTTACTTTTTTCCCGCACCATACAAAATTCACAACTTCTTTTCTCACTTTATTAATAAAATCCCTAGGAACACATAATTTAGAACAAACATATAGAAGCTGTGAAAGTGCCAATGATCTAATGAGTTGTATTCTTCCAAACAGCGTGAGATGGCGCATTCTCCAAATTGAAAGGATTGCCTTAAATGTCTTAAAAACACGATCAAAATTTCTAATTTTGTGTAGGTCCTTGTTCAATGTGAAATAAATACCTAAAATTTTAATACACTCATTATTTATGTTAATTATTTTCCCTTTAACCTTTTCCTTTGCAGCATTACCCCCTATCCAACATGCTTCAGATTTTTCCAGGTTAATTTTCAAAATGAATATCGATTAAAGTCCTCCAAGAGCTTAACAACTGAGTTAAAAGAGTTAAGATTTCTCATGAAAAAGGTGGTATCATCCGCGAATAATAAAACCTTCTTTTCTACCCCTGCTACAGTTACGCCTTCTATAATTGCTGAAGAGCGCACCATTTGTGCCATTACTTCTATCACCAAAATACATATATATGGCGAAATTGGGTCGCCCTGTCTAGTACCTCTTGATGTTCTAAAATATGGAGTAGCCGTCCCATTATTCAACACACAGCTTTGGTTATCAAACAAAAGAGTTCTTATACAATTAATAAAGAACGGGCCAAAACCAATTTTTTTCAAAGTCGCAAAGATAAAGTTGTGCTCGATACTATCAAATGCTTTTTCAAAATCAGCTGCAAAAAGAAGAAAAGGAGAATTATTTTGTGAATAGAAATCAATTACATCCTCCAAAAATCGTATAGAATCTTCAATATTCCTCGCTTTCACAAAAGCAGCTTGATCAAGGTGTACGATTTTCGGTAGAATACTAATCAATCGATTACTTACAGCCTTACTACATATTTTAGCATCTACGTTGATCAGACTAATTGGGCGCCATGATTTCAAAAACCTACAATCTTTATCCTCCTTTTCCAGGAGAGTTATTATCGCTTGTTTCTGCGTTGTTGTTAATGAACCATGATCAAAACAATCATTGATGCAAACAACAAGCTCCTTACCAAGAAGTGGCCAGAATGTAACATAGAATTCTTTACTAAGGCCATCATTTCCGGGAGTTTTCATATTACCCATCTGTTGTAGGCATTTATAGCATTCGTTAACGTTTAAATATTCTTCACAACCCTTCCTATCATCTTTGTCAATATTTGGTATGTTTACTCCCGATAAAAATACTGAGCACTCTTCTTCAGTTTTGTCACTCTTAGAACTAAATAGGTTTTTATAGTAACGTTCGATGTTCATGTTAATTTCCTTTGGATTAACAACTTCCGTTTCGTCCTCTAAAATAAGTTTCCTTACATGAGTCTTTACTTTGTTACGTTTTTCCAAAGACAAAAGTACTTGTTACTTTTCTCGCCAAATTCATACCAATTAACTTTAGACCGCACTATTTGTCCTTCAGTAATGTAATCATAAACCTTTTCAAGTTCCAATTTGGCCTCATTGTGTTTCTTAACTAAATTGTCTTGGTTTAACCAGTCTTCGGTATTCTCTATCTCTTTTATTTCATTTTCTAGACACTGCCATTTCGTTCTAAATTGTTTTGCTTTTCTCTTCGAGTATTGCAAAGTGAAATATCTCATTTCATACTTTAGCATTTCCCAGCGCACTTGAGGGTCTAAAACTTTCTGTACAGAAAATTCGTTGAGTATCTCTCTTATTTTTTCATTCATCTCTTTCACATAAATTGGGTCTTTGGAGAGGGAGTTATTATATTTCCAAAATGATGGGCCCTTCCTACCTTCATCAAAAGCTGAAATTTTCATTTGCAGACCCGAGTGATCCGTAGCTGGTGCCGGTATTATATCAATATTCTCAATAAAAGGCTGCAGACTGTCAGAAACAAAAAGGTAATCTAATCTTCTATGAAGTATTTCATGTTTAAAACTTTTAGTACCTTGGGCTTTCCCTCTCCAGGTGAAGCGTTTGGATTCAGGGTTCCGTAATCTCCAAATGTCCACTAGGTCCATTTCCAACTTAATTGACTCAATCGCCTCTACTGATCCTAGTTTTATCGACGGATTCCCACCCGACGATTCTAATTCTATATCAAAAATAACATTAAAATCGCCGCCCCACAATATATTAGTATCTGGATCACATTCTAAAGTACTTATTTGTGAAAAGAGATGATTGAAATAGTTAATCTGCGCGTTTTCGGTATTCGGTGCATAAGAATTAATGAGAAGAAAACTCGATCCGGTTTCATTCGGCTTCGTCTTGAATTAGAGACGCTGTGTAATTTTTTCAAAGGAGCTTGTTTGAAATAATCGGAGCGGCGCGGAAGGCTGACGGAATAGAGACTAGACTGAAACAAGAGAACAGTTCGGTTCAAAATTAAAGGAATATTATTATCTATGTGGCCGGATTGATCATGACATACGTGAAGTGTAGGTCACTCTGACACACGTGAAGTGTAAGTCATTGTACATGTGAAGTGTAAGTCATTATGACACATGTGAAGTGTTAGTCATTGTGACACAAATGAAGTGTAAAGGCTGGTTCTCATATGATCGCTGACGATCGCTAGCGATCGCCGGATCGTCCAAATCACTCAACCGAAGGATCGCTGGCGATCGCTGCCATTTGTTCACATATAATCGCTCGCAAGTTTACGCGCCAGTGCGTGTGAGTTGGATGGACTGTCAAGTTCCCGATTTCCCAGATTTGAAACTGACGCTTTGTGCTCGATATGCACAGCAAGCCAGTCTAGATTCATAAACTCGACTGGCATGGGAACAGAATCTCTTCCTGAATCCAACGGAATGTCCTTTCTCCGTTTGAGGTATCTTCCATACGCAGTCCTGATATGTTTTCCTCTACAGCAGCCGGTGTAATGTTGAACTTTTCACTGATTTTCGTCCACACATTCAACTTCTTGTACTTGTCTTTATATTCTCTGCTGTATTTGTTATAAATGCATTCGTACTTGCGCAGCTCTTCAATAAACTCTTCCGTACTGCATAATATATACATAATCAATTCTTGGAAATACTATATCTAAATAATTCTTGGAAATACTATACATAATTAATTCTTGGAAATACTGTATATAATTCTCGGAAAAAAGGACGTTAATGTAAGTAAATATAAAACGGGGGTTTCCCTAAACGTAATCCTAACATGTGTATTATGTAAGGATCATACAGCTTTATTTTCACTGAAGTTATGAGATTAGCATATGAGTTTTCGACGCATTTTACCGACGTACTAATTTCACCGTCAAGAAAATCAGCTACTGTGAACGCAGTTCATTCGAGATGTCGGAATGGACGTTGAAGAGGGAACAGTCATCACGACTGCGCCTATCCGTCATCTATAGGCCCCATACTCAGCCAAGCACCCTCTGCACCCTGTCATGACCAGTGTCTTTATCTCTGAATTTGCTGAGTATTTGGAGTCATTTATTCTCTGTACGGAGCCTGTATTGATCTGTGGAGATTTCAACATTCATGTTGATAACCCGGCAGATCCTGATGGTGAGGCTTTCTGTGATCTATTAGCCTCAATGGGTCTTAAACAGCATGTGACCTCGGCCACCCAAATACATGGGCATACGCTGGACTTGATCATAACACGCCAAACTGACAGTATTATTGTGAATACACCAATCGCTGACAGCTCCTCTCCGATCATGCCATGGTGATATGTCATCTCAATATGGCTAAGGCTGATCTGGCGGTAAAAACTGTCTCCTACAGGAAAATTAAATCAATTGATTTTGACGCATTTAAAACTGACATCTGTACCTCTGGTCTTTATCAGGACATACCCACTGCTCTTGATACTATGGTTAATAATTACAACACTACTATGACGTCACTTCTGGACAAATACGCTCCCCTCCGTATCAAGACGGTTGTCACTCGTGCGCGTGCGCCTTGGTTTAATGACGACATCAGGTCTGCAAAAAGGCTTCGCAGGAGAGCAGAACGGAAATGGAGGACCACGGGCCTTGAATCTGATTTATTAGCGTTCAAGACCATAAAGAATAAGACTACGTATTTAATGAACAAGGCTCGCTGTGTCTTCTACACAGACTTCATAGTTAAGAATTCTTATGATCAACGGAAACTATTCTCTGCGACGAGCAAGCCATTACGCCAAGGCGATGAGACATTGTTTCCACCACACAGTGACAAAGCAGTACTTGCTAATGATTTAGGGTCCTTTTCCGTGAAAAACATTGCAGACATACGGTTGGATCTCGACTCAATCCCTTGCTCGGTCACCACCTCGGCTGCCATATCTGATATCCCAGCATACTTCATTCTGTCCGTTTGAACCTCTGCATGAGGATTCTGTCAGAGTGCTTGTGATGAGTGCACCAAATACGTCTTGTTCTCTGGACCCTGTGCCGACCACAATAGTGAAAGACTGCTTAGATGAACTCCTGCCTTTTTTGACTGCGATGATCAATATGTCCCTCCAGACAGGTGAATTTGCAGATGCCTGGAAAGAAGCGCTTATTAATCCATTGCTTAAGCGCTCTGGATTGGACCTGATTTTTAAGAACTTTCGGCCGGTCAGCAACTTGCAGTTTACATCTAAACTTGTTGAGCGTGCTGCTACTAACCAGACATACTCATACCTTGCTGATAATGGTTTCCTTCCGGTGCTCCAATCAGCTTACCGTCCTGGGCACAGCACTGAAACCGCTCTCTCTAGTGAAAAGTGACATACTAATGAATATGGACAAACAACACATCACCCTACTTGTTCTCCTCGATCTACGCGCCGCCTTCGACAAGCGTGTACTACTTGTACACGCTTTCATTACTAGCAATATCTATTACTGTTACAGTTTACTATACGGCCTCCCTAAATCTCACATAGCTAAACTTCAACGTGTACAGAACGCTGCAGCTGGACTTGTTATGAATGTACCACGCTTTTGTCATATCACACCTGTACTCACCGATCTTCATTGGCTACCTGTTGTATATCGTATTCAGTTTAAGATTTTGATTATTACGTTTAAATGGCTTCGTAAGATGTAATTGTTTCATGTTTTGTGAGCGACCACTGTTTTGGAGCTCGGGTAGCCATGTCTGTTATTGTATAGTACGGGGTAAATAATACAGAGAAAGTATACTTTCCTGTTAGGTGTAACTTGTCCTCGTGTAGCCAGCTATCGCCGTTAGGCTGTCTCGTGACGTTCTTGAGTGATCGCTTCTGATTGCTTATCGCGCGAAATTCGAATTTAAGAAATAATGCTAAAAAAATGAGGGCTACAGAGTTTGTAAACAGTCCTAAAATACTGCACTTCACATTAAACTTGACCATCCATCCAGTCATCAGCGTCAAATGGTAATTCAACGCAATTTCTTTGCCCTGAACATGAGCTCCGCCATAACTCGCGTATCCAAAGCATGCCACATATGTGCCTCAATCCAGAAGTTTCCAAGTGCCTTGGTTAATCAGTCATCTGAAGACCCACCAGAAGTAGTCGGTGTTTCCTTCGCCGCCGACGTCATCAAACGTTGTCGCCAACTCATCTTGTTATTGAGAGAATGTACAACCTCGTACACAGTGTCGTGCATAATACCAGACGAGAAGCACGATACCCTCCGTGATGTCCTCACTCGCTTAGTTGTAGGCTTACACCAACTTGATGGACCCAAGGCAATTATACGTGTCGATCCCGCACCTGGTTTCATTTCACTAAGAAACAACGATACGTTACGTCATCTTAGCGTCTCGGTTGAAATCGGCCGAGTTAAAAACAATAACAAGAACCTTGTTGCCGAGAGGGCGGTACTAGAGCTTGAAGAAGAGCTTCTACGCTAGGAACCTGGTGGCGGGCCCGTTAGTGAAGTTAGCCTTGCCTTAGCTACAGAGCGTTTGAACTCACGAATACGCAACCAAGGCCTCTCCTCTCGCGAGCTATGGACACAACGCAACCAGTTCACAAACGATCAGATACCGTTGTCTGACCACCGATACATATTGGAAAAGCACAAGCAACGACTTGAGAACCATGCCCACAGTGAAAGGACTAAGAACAGTCGCGGTATAGTAGCCCCTTGTCCCCACTCCGAGTTTGAGACCTCGTGTATTCCGACCGGGATAAATCACAGGCACGAGACAGATACATTGTTGTCAATATCGACGGCGAGTGGTGTTTTATTAAAGGGGAACTGAACCCTAAAATCAACCCAATGTCTAATACAAACATGTATTCGAAATAAATAGGTTCTGCTATTTAATTTTTCTGTGTTGGGCGTCTAGCAAGAGAAAACGTCTTGTAATTTGTGACGTGGTATATGGGGAATAAATTAGTTTTGCCATGCTGTCCCCTACATTGAATAGCGGGACTAACGGCTTCTAATTGCGGACCATTGTGTTTTCTTTGTGCTAGAGGTGTGATCGTTCTTCCTTGGTATGTGTGACGTACACTATATGGAAATTTGCACTGAATTGAGCCGCCACACAATATAGATTTTTCAGCGGAAAATCGAACTTGGAGACTAATTTTCTCCTCATAGACGCGCAACACAGAAAAATAAAATAGCAGAACTTATTTCTTTCAAATATATCTTTGTAAAGACGTTGGGTTGATTTTAGGGTTGAGTTCCCCTTTAAGAAATTCACTGGATCTCAATGAATGTTACATTGTACCCCCGACCATCACGCTTGCTAACATTCCACCACTTCCTGCTACCCATGATGATGAGGAAGAGAACAACATCGCCAATCAACCTCCCCCTCTGTACCAGCTACCATCAGCGCCTCCTGTCCTTACGCGCCCCTACAATCCTGATGCCATAAATCCTACCCCTTACCAGGTAAACCTTACGATTGTTAGTCACAGTACACCAGACCAAGGTGCAGCTCTATCACCTACGTGTAGTATATTCCCCTCTGCTACTGATGAGATAGACGATCCAGACACAACGTCAAGATCTCAGCGTCACCGCAAACCCCCAGGGTATTTACAAGACTATGTCCTATCATAAGACACTTTCCCGGAATTTAACATTCGTTATGAACAATATCTCAGTCGTACTGAGTCGTATCAGACTCGCTACTGTTGTTGACACATTTGTCCTCTGGAAATATTCATGGCGAACAATATCGTACATAATGGCCGGCGCGCATGCGTAGAATGCATTACACGTCGTTCCAAAATTAGTGAAAACAGTGAAGACAAGGCTTACCTTTTCGCAATTTTCCAATTTGCTGCTTTAATATTTATATTTCTTGAGGTCCACAAGTTTTAAATTCAGTTAACATGCCTGCTCCTGCCCTCGACTATGATTGCTAACAAGTTGTGGATGATTAGACCGGTTCCCGTGCTCTGCTAAAAAACGACCCAAATTAGCTGGAGCCGCCATACATCTTCTGTTAAATACTGTAAAGGCCAGTCAGAAAGCTCAATCACAAAGACTTCCGAGTAGTTCATGTTTGAGGTCCACAAGTTTGAATCTGTTCTGCAGATACCAAAGTAGATTCTAACGCCAGAAAAACGAGTTCAAATACTTGCTTTGGTGGTTCCAAACGTCCTGTAAATAACTGCATTTTAACGCCAAAACTCTCCTTCCCAAACGTACAAAGTTTAAAGGGACAGACCCGACTCGTTCAGCTGTTACATTTCCCTTCGCGCAGGACGTTGAAAACAGCAGCTCGTCTGCCATTTTGACTGTCGATGTCCATGTAACCTCTCCTCATTCTATAAACACTCGTCAACGGCTTTCTTTTTAAAAATAGATTTTCACGTATGCGCCCGCAATGACAACCGCTGACTGTACGAAATTGTTCGCCATGATTAGTTAAAATAGACTTTGTGTTTTTAAAGAGGAGGAAGAAGACATTACGCCAGCAGTTATTGACTGCCAGCAGACATTGTTGACTTGCAGCTGCGCGTGCGCGTGTCGCTTCTCATCTGGCGTTCGTTGTTGTTGGATCGCCAACTTGAAAACGTGTGTTATTAAATAAAGTTCCTCGTTCGTTACTTCACAAGTATTTCTCTCCTCACTGGCGCTAGCTAGATTAGCTTTTTAGTTATTCTAGGATACTCGTATTTTTATTTATGTAAATTATCACCGTAAACTTCACATGTAACGCATGGTACAAATAAAGTTGTTGCGTTTGAGTCATATTATTCCTTTGTCTAATGTTCCCATATACTTCACATGTAACGCATGGTACAAATATAGTTGTTGCGTTTGAGTCATATTATTCCTTTGTCTAATGTTCCCATATACTTCACATGTAACGCATGGTACAAATAAAGTTGTTGCTGTTGAGTCATATTATTCCTTTGTCCGGCCAAATTGTCGACACATTTCAGCAATAGCTCGTAAACCCTCATTTGGTTCTATTTTATCAATGTCAATATTTAAATTCTTTTTAACTTTTTCTAGAAACAATTTTTGTTCTTTGTTATTTTTGAAATTATATTTTGTTGATTCTAGCTTAAGTTTTTTTTTTTTTTGAATATGACCCTTGAATAGATGGTTAGTCGATTTTTCAAAATGCCATACCTCATATATTTTCACTATTATATAACCCTTTTGAATAGCTTTATTATCTTAATCAGTTGTCCATGTTCCAATAAATGAAGGTTCATTATTGTTATGACAACATTTTTCTTGATTTTTGGTTTTAGTACATGATATGTACAGAGGAAACGTCAATTTTTCAGAATTTTCACATTTTATTTTTTAGATAAAACAGGATGATATAATTTTCGTGGTGGTAATATTTTACATTTTATGAACCATACCATAATTGTTGGTATTTAAGATTTTTTTTCAGGGTGTCCTACAGGATATCTCTTATAGTACTGCACTGTAGGATATCAACTACAGGAATCAACATATTTCCCACATTCGCTCTCTTTGAATTTATATAACAGCTTAGTGGCATTAGTTCGCCCTCCATAGAAGACATCTCTTGGATTTTATGGCCCAACTACTTCTCTATTCCATTCAGTTTATAATAATTCTGAAAGTTGTATTCCTTTTTAATTTACACTCCCACATTTCTGCCAGTATGGGCAGCACTACTTGGTTATAATACCATGATCACCTCTGGGACATTATTTTTAAAATCTCTAAATTCCCTCATCAACATGCATATTTCATGTTCTAATTTTCCCTCATTAACATGCAAGAGGGAAAAATAGAAGGGCATGCATGCAATGGCAAGTTATTCAGACCCTAGCAGGGTGCAATGCCTGTCAACGCTGTACCGGCTTACTATTGTATTAGGGGCGCTCAATTAAGTATAATAACAACGTTTTGAAAAGCAACTCAACTGCAGCATCTTTAAGCAGAGAAAAACTAAAGTATTATGGAAATTAAAATAATTTAACAAAGTTTGAAAACTAAAGTTAGGTGATTTATTTTTAAATTTTATATAGTCATTATTCAATTTATAGTGGCATTATTAACACTTTCATTAATGTAAATATTGCTTTGCATTAATGGTATCATCAGTATCATTTACATTATCACTATTATCATTGTACATGGTCAAATGACCCATATCTCATTTTCTCTGGGTAATTTTGGTCAATTTCTGAGTAGCCATTTGTTGATAATGGCCCTACATTGCAAGTTAGTTCCTGTCATGCATTATCATCATGATCATTTTAATTGCATACAAGCATACACTATACATATATGTATCAGGAGCCCATTACATACAAGCATACACTGTACATATATGTATCAGGAGCCCATTATATGTATATATGATATAGTTACAAGCATACACTGTACATATATGTATCAGGAGCCCATTATATACAAGCATACACTGTACATATATGTATCAGGAGCCCATTATATGTATATATGATATAGTTACAAGCATACACTGTATATATATGTATCAGGAGCCCATTATATGTATATATGATATAGTTACAAGCATACACTATACATATATGTATCAGGAGCCCATTATATGTATATATGATATAGTTACAAGCATACACTATACATATATGTATCAGGAGCCCATTATATGTATATATGATATAGTTACAAGCATACACTATACATATATGTATCAGGAGCCCATTATATGTATATATGATATAGTTACAAGCATACACTGTACATATATGTATCAGGAGCCCATTATATGTATTTCAAAAACTCATGAATAATTTATGAGCATGTTGTCCAATCAGATGAAGCAAATCAGTCACATGCATGCTCCTTTATACCTGATAAGATCTCATCATTCTAAAAAGCCCGCGGAGGGATTTAAATTCTGTCCAGGGGGAAACGGGGTTAATCAACTCTTGGAATTTCTATTGATGTTTCAGCTTTCTCATTGAAATGCTAATTAGGATGAACGTTTTATATAAAGAATACTAATTTTATATAAAGTTTCATCCTAATTAAGAATTCACTGATAAAGACTCAAAGATAGCGAAAATTACACGGAACATAAGGTACCTAGATAATAAATTTTACACTAAATGTACTAATATCAGCAGACTACCGAGATACACAGATAATATTTTTAAAATGAAGTTATCCAACTACCATTACTTGTTTACTGAGCCACTGTTTAGTTCCAATTATTAAACCAAACTCAAAGCCGTAAAATAATAAAAACGTGCATTAAACTTACAAACATCCTCTTCATATTTTGTGCCGTAGTCAAAAATTCAGAGTCTGCCGTTACGTCAGTCACATCGCTTTCCAAGTCTTGAACTTTATCGATGTCAACCACGCCACCAAATCCTTCAAGTGCAGGTTCTTCTTGCCCTAGCTTGTTCCTTGCCACACAATGCTTTCAGCATTGCGAAACGCCGCTTCAAACAACATAGTATGGTAATTTCTTCGTGTCAACCACTTGAGATGTTTGTAATTGCAGGCGGTGATTACTCGAATATTTTGCATGGCGTTGTGAATACAAAGGTTCAATGGTTCATTAAGTAACCATAATAAGTTTTTGAAGCCGTTTAATAAACTCGCAGCACGTGTTTTATCAGGTCTAAAACTGATAAAACACTGCTGCTCGTTTATTAAACAGTACATATGATATAGTTACAGACCAATGTTATCATCTGTAACTGGAGAATACCCCACGTGCCACTTGGTCATTAATAATGCATGTTATCAAACCTTATAACAAACCTACCCCCAAAAATTTCAAAAAACTCTAACTATTTCCAACCCAAATCGTTCATAGAAAGAGTCTAAATACATCTGAGCTATAATGGTTATTTTAGCCAGCTGTGAGTCTGAGGGAACTGTCATCCATTAAGAAGCGAAAAAGTATTAACTTCATTCTGTGAAGGGTTTTTACTCACTCTGGCTATGTATCGACCCCCCGCGTGGGCTGACATCTCCGCATATTTTTAAACTCCATCGCTTTCTGAGCTGTTCATTAAATGGAACCAAATATGTGAAAAGAATCCCTAGATCTTCTTTTCTGGATAGTATTTGTACAATTCGCCGGATTACAGAAGTGGAGATGAAGTGGCTTTTTCATCCAAACTCGCGACCAACGACAGAGCAAATAGTAAGCGATTGACCGTATTCCGGAATAAGAATAAACAGAATGTTCACTACAAATCGCCTATACTGGATTCTTTTAGCTACTGGAATACTAAATAATTGTATCCTGAATATCATATGTCAGCAAGCATTTGTAGCTTACAGTGTAAATTGTACCTCAACCAGTGATTTCCAGACACTATATTCCATCTATTCCTATTCCGGAAAACGGTCAATCGAACGCACCCTTAGTGAGATGGCCGAAATGGGATAATAGCCACGCGCCAGGTCAAGCTGGGGGTATTAATTGGCCAAGTTCGTTTTTTACGTGTTTATGGACCGAGATGAAGTCGAGGTCCATAAAAGCGCAAAAAAAAAATGAACGAGGCCAATATTCCCCAATCTTGACCGAACAAGCTTCGTCAATAAGGTTTATATTATATGGCAAAAATTAATAAAATCCCACTTTGACGCACTCGCCAGGAACCCATTGCATTGCGTGGTAAACAGAAGAGCGAAAATAAATCAAGACTTTCACTTGAAATTCAATCTCGTGGCGTTCAAAACAGTTCGTTTTCCGACATCAAAAATGCTCTTTATGGATGAAAACTGACCTGTACTTTACTTCAGATGCACTAGGTTTCAATGACAACTTTATAAGGAACCCGGCCCGAATGCATTTTATCTGGAGACAAAAATGTGCATATTTGTGGAAGATTTGAAAGAGTTCAAAATCGGCAAGTTGAAATCACTCGAATGGCGATAAGCACACAGTAAAGCTTGACAAAAAGAGCTGTAGAAGAATACAAACAAACTTGTAAGTATTAATTAGTAAATACTCATAATTTATAAGCCAATTACCAAATGTGAATGCTGAATTTCTTAGCCCGTGCAACTGAATAAACCCGACTTCTTGCTTACTTTGACTAAACTGTGTGCTAAGTTTACTCGTTTCCGTAATAATTGTATTTCTTTGTACCACGATTGTAGCGTTGTGAGGTAGCCAAACTGTTCTTAGTGTTTTTTGAAGTCACAGACATTTCAGCTTCTCGGTGTAGTTCAGTATCTTGACTAATTCAGCTTCATTTAATTCAGTCGTTTTTGCTGCAGTTGTTTTATCGAATTTGCGAGGGCCGGAAACACTGTATTAATCGCTCTAAAAAGGTTGAATTTTAGCGGCTGAAACTGATATGAAAAAGCAGAAATAGTTTTAAATTAGTATTTGCCTTCATGTAACAAATTGTTTAGTTTCTTTCAAAAGGTACGGGTTTTATTACTATTTGATTATACAAAGAGCTGTGAGCGAATTTGGAAAATCCTGAGCGGACAAGATGAAAAATCTTGCCCGCTAGTCATCCTGCCTGCTCACTGAGCTGCCAAATAAGCAGTAAGAGTTATATACGAAGAACCGAGGCTTTTAGCAATATACGGCCCTCGGGATGTATATGGATAAAAGCCGAGGACTTATTTCATTTCAAGGTTTTCTCACAAAAAGCATTCCTATGAGAAACGGTTCTTTGATCTTTAGAAAAAGCAAACGAGGCCCTTGGTAGGGTGAAAGTGTTGTACTTAAGCTCTCATATCGTGTCATTGAACTGACTGTGAGCTAAAGAGCACAACCCTTACATTGGTCTTATAAATGCAAGGGCTTTATCTGTATATCTGTATATTGTTGTTCGTCGGGTCTTTATCGTATATAAAGCCCTATGGAGAACAAAGAAAACTGAGCCGATCATGAAATAACAGCGAATATAGCCTGCGAAACAGGCCCTCAGTGTTATTACAATGCAAAGGAAGTGATAACATAATTTGGCCACCTGAAAACGGAGACTGGCACGAGAGAGGAGAATTTTCTGCTCCTTTTGAGCGTATTTAAGCGCGCGTCAAAGAAAATATTTGAAGGATGATAACAACAATAACCTACATTGTGGCGTCGAAATATGCCCTGCTATTTGTCCTTGGACATTATCTGATCCTCGAAGCTCAGTTTCCCTCGAGCGTCGCTCTCGGAAACTGTTCTCTACTCGGATCAGATAATGTCCGCGGACGAATATCATGCAGGGCATATAATATTTCGACATTGTATTTGTATGCATGCCTGCATTATTCGTGCGGCGTCTGCCATATTTTATGCGCGAGCACACACGTGCCAGTAATCTGACACCAAGCTCAAGTTACGATAGTGTTGAGTTCTCTAACGCGACGTGTCTCGTCAGGTAAAGACATATTGACACGTCTTCATGTAATTTTGCTGAACTGCAGAGAAGACCTTGACATTTCCGTTCAATAATAGAAAGATTAGAGAAACCTTATAGAGCGCTTTCATTTTTACCCTTGAAGAAGGGATTTATTTTATTTTCCCCGCTCTTGTCGGTAGGAAATGAACAATGTCTCACTTTTTTGGCCAATGGAAATCGAGGTACAGGGCAACCATCGGGTTTCGTGAAGAGTATTCTCTGACGTGTACGTATCCAGCGAAGATCGAAGTTCAAGAATTTGTCGAGTTTGATTACGTTACTATTTCTGTCTTATTCTAATTCTAACAAATATGCACCAACCCTTCAAAGAAATCCCACGTGCCAAGTTATTTTTCCTTTGTCTATGAATTCTGAGAAACCCAGGAAGTTGACGACCTCTTGCTCTTGTCACATTTGCATATTCTCCGTGTTATGTTTTCCGGGGGACTGACATACATCACGTGAATATAGAGTAATAATAATAATAATAATGTTTAATTCTTATATAGCGCAATTCTCCTAAGAAAGCCCGAATGCGCTTTACAATGTACAATTTAAAAATACGCAATAAAACTAGTTACAATTCAAATAAAATGAAACGAAAAACATGTATATGAATATGAATAAATGTGAATATAGATAATGAACTATGTAAACTATGACTAAAAATTGAAGTAAAAATTGAAGTAAAAGTAAAAGTAGAGTGCAAACAATAAAAGCATGCGACAACACCAGCCAAATAGCACAAAACAGCACCAATTAAATAAGAAAAGGGAAGGATGTTGGCACTATTCAGTACTATTCAGCTAAAACAGCCGCCACATGCCGCCACATGCACTCTAAGAAAGCAAAAGTCAATAATTATCAATAAAATTAGAAAAAAGCCTTCCTAAAAAGATGGGTCTTGAGCCTGGACTTAAAGATACTGACAGACGGACTGATCTTAATATCAAGGGGAAGTTCATTCCACAATTTTGGTCCAGATACAGAAAAAGCTCTATTACCACAAGATTTAAGATTATATGAAGGCTGGTGAAAGAGAAGTTGATTAGATGACCTAAGACTACGCACCGGAGCATATTGGACAAGTAACTCGCTTAGATACGATGCTGCAGTATTATTCATAATTTTAAAACAATAGAGCAAGATTTTGAAATTAATGCGCTGCTCCACTGGGAGCCAATGTAGCTCTATGAGCAAAGGAGTTATGTGCTCAGCCTTGCGCGATAGCGTTATGAGTCTCGCAGCCGTATTAAGTACATATTGTAGCCTTTGTAATAAATAGGACGGGAGTCCACAGAGAAGCGCATTATATCCATCAATTTTCGAAACAACAAATGCATTAACTAACGTTTTGGTCGATTCTACACTGAGGAACTTCCTAACCTGGGAGATGTTTCTAATATGATAGAATGCAGATTTACAAAGATCGTTTATGTGCTTATCAAAGTTCATGTTATCGTCAAAGACGACACCAATGTTCCGAGCAGAGTCCTCTCTCGGCTCTTTATAACAAGTTTTAACTTCTACTAATATTTAAGCAATTTACTCAATGCGTTAGAAATTAAGTTGCTTCAAACACTATCAGACAGCTTTCTTGTTCCAAGACCTTTCTTAGATCGTTCGAAAAGCGTGAAACGGTGCAAAATCTGATTCCCATTTGGGCCTAAGCGGATTCAGTGGTGTCTTAGTACAGTTGTTGTAGCCAAAGTATAGCAAATTTTGTAAGACGTACCACAATCAGCTCTATGGACATTTAAACGAAACCTTCAAGCCATTTCTTGTAATCTAAATCACCATCTTTACTTTAACTTTGAAAGTTCAGTTCTTTTCAAGAAGAATATCTTAAAGACGAGTTACTACTAAAATGCGCTTCTTTCAAGAGCTTTCATTAGTTTACCCCTCCTGACAGCAAGCTTCTAATCCATGGTGTCCATGGTAACTAGAGATTCACACGCCTAGATCACGTGTTGTTCACAAGGTATAAAAAATTACGCAGAAGGCGTTGTGCCACAAAGTCTGGGGAAGACGCTGACATTGAAACAACGCAAAGAAAAGATGGGGTTCGAAGACCTCCTGAGAGAATTTTCCGAAAAGTTACAGTGTGCCATTTGCGGGGAGGTTTTTACGAATCCAAAAACTCTCCCGTGCTTCCACAATTTTTGCCAAAACTGTATCACAAGTTGGTTGGGAACGTGCCAGGAAAACCACCAGCCCTTCAGATGTCCCGAGTGCCGTTCAGTGGTGGAGCTGCTGAATGGAGATCCATCAAATCTGCGAGCATCATTCTACCTGACTGGTTTACTGGAGCTGTACACAGCCTTGGAGACTGCCAGTTCCAGTCAGGAAAGCCCAAGAACCGTGTGTGGTAATTGCGAGGAAGCTGTGGTCGTCTGTGCATTTTGTTCTGATTGCAGTGACCTTCTGTGTGCACAATGCATAGAGCTACACAGAAACGTCAAAAATACACGAAATCATCGAATCATCCCGCTACGCGAATTCAAGTCGGAAGATGTTCGAGATTTCCTACAACGACCCATGTACTGTAGGGAAGTTAGCCATGAACACAACCGACTGGAATACTTTTGTAGGACAAGGCCATGCCGAAAGTGCATTTGCCAAAAGTGTGTGACGCTAACTCACAAGACACACGATATCACAAGCATGGAGGAGGCAGCAGAAGAAGCGAAAGCAGCTATGATCGAACAAGCCGAACGCATAAAGAAGGCAGTTACATCTTGTCATACTGTACTGACCAGTTCACAAAACGAGTTGGCTGATACACAAAAAGAATTAGACTTAGCTCGACGCAAAGTGCACGAGAGCGTTGAAGCTGCAATTCGCAAGTTAAGAGAACACGAGGCGGAAGTGGTGGCAAAGATAGACGAGGTACAAAACAAACAAGAAACCTCGCATAGCGTCCTCCAGAAAGATTTGGAGCTAAAGATTGGCCAAATGACAAGTTATGTGGAACACGTAGAAGGAATAGTTAACCGGAACCTGAAAACCGAGGTTTTGCAAACCCAGTCAACTACTGCTCAGCGTGGACAAGAACTGCTGGTCGCACATGAGAAACAAAGGCCACAACTACGAGAAAGTCCATCAGTGTATTACAAGACGAGTGAAAACGTTCATGAAGCTGTAAATGTTGGGAAGTTGGTGATTTCAAGCTGTGCAGGTAACTAATCTTTTTACCTTGTTCTTGTTTTTGTAGCAAAATATCCAACGATTTTAAATTTATTTATTTCCTTCATTATAACTTTATAACTCTCCACCGTATAACGTTTCTATTTTAAAGAAAAATAACAGATATCAATATTTGAATATTCTACTAAGTTCTTAATATTTTCTATTTATTTAATATTTTGCCTATATTACATGACAACATTTCTGGATTGATTGGCTAAGAGCAGTGTAGTTCGAGTATACCAGCGCTAACAGCAGTGCACAAAGTTTATGCTGAGATTCTGACGTAAGTGTATCGTAGTAGTATTGGATATTGTGTATTTCTGTCTCATATTTTTAAATAAAAAAAGGTTAAAATAGGTAACACTGCTGAAAATTGCTTCGATGTAGTTTCAGTTTTTGTTCCTGCGCTGCCTACCCGCTACATAATGGCACTTTCGAACAAAGAGCGCGCGCTCGTAACTGATACGATACTGAAGGAAAGATCCGCGCATCATTGATATTGTAGTTTATATGCTTGGTTTTTGTATTCTCCAACATTGCAGCTTCCTTTTTAATTCAGGGAATACTGGTACCATAATAGTCTCCATTGGGGAGGGGACGAGCAATCCTTTGACGGGTTAAGTTCTTCGCATTTCTTGCAGCTTGGTATCTGGAGGAGAGTGATTTACGCAAATTCGCGAGTGCTTTGTCGTACGCTGTACTTCAGGCTAGTTCTGATTATCTTTGTTTGTATTTTTACTACAGTTCCTTCAGTGCTCCTTATTAGTCTTGTGTTGTGACGTGAAGTTTACTATAACAACGAGTTGAACCCACAAAATATGTTTTGTATAACTTGATGATCACATGCGCGAGTCACTGGAGTCGTGTAAGCGATCGGACCGGCTTAGTGTGAGCATAATTATACAGTTTGATAGTTTGGGGCGGAGATAATGGCTATCAGTTTCCAAAGAGCAAGATGGTGAGAAGCAAATCATTTTCTTCTATTGGCCTTCGATAAAGTTCAAATACAATTAGCATTTACAATTTCGTTCTCGATTACAGTAAACTTCACCCGGGTAGAACAGCGGTTCTTTGTGCTGGGAATGGCAAGAAAATGGCGGGAATTGGTAGGCTCATGATCAGGGAATTTACAGGGAATTTATTTTATTTTTAAATGAAAATAAATCGGAGAACTTTTGAGAAAAGAAACCACAGCTCAAACAGGCTTCAGTCGCATGATGGCCCCAAAACTACAAGATATATTAATCTAACGGTCTTGGTATTTTTATCACCCAGTAATTTAATATATTTTCCTGTCAGTCAAAGAGCTACTGTAGGTTTTCTTCTAACACTACCTATTAGATATACTAGTTTGTATTTTTTACGTAGGTTAATAAAAGATTATCATTCGGATTTCTTGTGAACATTTGAATCAGTTCTAACTTGTGTGTTTTTCAAAGAGCTCAAATTTTTTTGGCTGTACGGGATCGCGCAATTGTGATAGTTGTTCAATGTGATTTGAGGCCAGGAATTAGCGATGCAAACTTCTCGCTAACTTGTGACAACGCTAGGAGACCTTTTAATTACTTTGACAAAACTACAGATCAAATATAGTTCACTTGAATGCGAGAAAACTCGTGTACATTTGTCGGAATTAAAGTTTTAGATATTATTTTCTAGGTCAACAAAATGTTCAAGAACTTCAGAGATGTCGCACAGGACTCGCATGCATGTAGCCGAACATATGAAATCACTGACATATCCATAAATGCAAATAGCTTCAACAAACCAACAAAGCAGATTTCAGTTTTGGAAAAAAAGGTCAAAGTTGTTTAAAAACAACTGAATTCCTAACGAACTGTTGTACACCTGAGTGCATGAAAGCTAGTGCATGCAGCTTCTTGTTGGTAATACTTAACAAATAAAGAAGCCTTAGACATGCTTTAGATTGGAATACAAATCTGTATTCTTTTGTGCTTGTTTCATATCTAGTTTCTTCACTCTTCCTTATCCCAATCAGAACAGACGGGTTCGCCGTTAATTTCGACACTGATTTTGAAAGGGGTGCACACATGGCGTCTGATGCTAAATAATTTCCGTAATATCGATTTCTGAAATATTTACCGTCTGCAAACTTAAGATACCAGGCAAAAGATTAACTGTTCAAAATTTGAGAGATGTAGCTGTGCTGGGAAGCGAACAGGATTGCACGCTTCCAAATAAAGTCTTGCTTTATTTTTAGCCATGCAAATTTTCAGCGGAGGTGACGTCATTTTACTCCACTCAACATGACAACATATGTGGAGCTACATGTACTTTTCACACAAACCGGCTTCGCGTGAACGAATAATTAAAGTACAATATTTTACTATTTAGAACGCACTTCAGTATTATGGCAGACGTGATTTTCGCTCTCGAGTAGGCTGGTTTCCCATGCTAACGTGATTTTGACTGTAAACTCTATGCAAAATTCATAGTTTAATTTGGCTTTGCCAATATTTGTCACCGAGTTGGATATTTCCGCCACTGTTTGTCCTATTGGAAGACTAAAAAGTGCCACAAGAAATGGTTGAATTTCATCGTAGTGGCAAGTAAACAGTAATTAAGTCACAAGACAAACATTATAGAGCAGATTTCGTATGAGTGGCCGCACGTCCGTACATGTGCTGTACTGTAACTCTGTGATTTGATTGGATCGGCTGGACAAAAACAATGGGAAACCATTTCAACGTCAGGGGCGTAGCCAGCATTTTGCATGAGCGGGGGGGGGGGGGGGGGGGAGCATTCCGCCAAACTCACGCATTTCGCGACTGCAGTACTGTTTTATATACATGTAGAAAACGCGGTCTTTCGCACCATTATCGTCTATTCAGGTACATCTCAGTTTTCAGTCACCAACCTTTTCCAGTAAGACTAGCGCATTGTTCACGGACTCCCGGTAAATCACTTAGCTTATTAGGTGCGTTACTTGACGCTACTTTTCCGTTGCGCTTTTTTAACAGCATGCCGTATCGTAACCGTGCTGTAGTCATGCTGTAGTTTGCCCCACTCATAAGAAATGTGCTCTAAATGTACGGCACCGCCAGGGGTCTCGTAAATTTACTTGTTATTTTATGCAACACCCGTAAGTTACGGTGACACTGTAGCTAATTATTATACTCGTAAGTGTTACGAGCGTTTTATGCAACCGGACTCCGGCACGTTGTTCAAAGGGTGGATAACGCTATTTACCAAATAAATCCCTATCCAATGGATAAGTATTAACCAAACTAGATTATTCTATCCACTGGATAGGCATTTATCAGGTGGATAGCGTTATCCACCCTTTCAACAACTGGGGCTCGAGCGCATAGGTTTCCACATTAGAAACGACTCAATTAAACCGATACAATTACTCCGGTTTTGTGTTTGACGTAAAAATGCAACAAATAATGCAAAACTCCCTCGGTTGTTTTTCAAAGCAACAGTTGATTTGTTTTATGAAACCCAGTTAGTAATGACTGACTGTATTGACAGAATGTTGTACAAGCTTGTTTTTCACTGAACTATTTATTGTCTTCGACTGTTGTAAATCAACCTAAACGTGTACAGTCAACTCTGTCCTGCGACCACTTCCCGTAAGCGACCACCTCCCGTAAGCGACCACTTTACCAAAGAACCGTTTTTTCCTCAGTCAAATTCTGTTGTAAAAACTCTCTCGTAAGCGACCAACGCAAACATTTTTAAACAACGCAAAAATTCTTAAGCGACGGCGACCACTTTTTAGTCTCAACACTTGACATTTCTATTGTTTTTTGTTTCCGATAAGCGACCACCAAAGTAGATTGTACTGTATTTTTAGAAAATCATTACTCAGATACCAGAAAGTTCAATTTTTAATGGCGTTGACAGATAAGAAACTAAAATAGATTGGAAAAACTTGAGCTAGAACTCCTGTTGTTAGCTATATTGTTATGGTGACAGCGCGCTAGAGCTGTGATAGAAGTCTGATCCGTTTAGCAATCACTTGGGCTACCTGTGTTGCTTTTTCCCTTAAGCGACCACCTCCCGCCGTAAGCGACCACTTTGTCCGTGCACCAAGGGTGGTCGCTTAAGAGAGAGTTGACTGTAGTACAATACGAGGAGCACGATAAGATCAAGAGAGACCGATTCGGTAGCACGCGATATTATACGAAAATCGGGTATTTTTGGCATTCGTGTTTATAAACTGTATGTCGTAATGAGTGGATTTAGCGCTCTGTATCAAATGAGTGGCCCAATTATCACTCGGTTTTCCTTATCAATAACCGCCTCAATATTCCATATATCAGCAATGACAAGCTACAGTTGTTCTGTTTTATGTACCGATCAAATTGAAACATCCTCCCCACCGGGCATTTGAATGTTTGGAGTTTGGATTGTTCAAATTCCCGTCCCGCGGGACAAAAATGTTGTTTAAATGCCCCACCCCATCGTCGTATTCGGCGATCAAATGCCCCTACCCCAGGGACATGGTATTAGTTGTGACACCGCATTTTGTTTTTGACACAGTTTAAATATTCGTAAGCAATTTACATTTATATTTTAATACCTTCAAATGAAGCACAAAGCTTTTGAACTCCCTTTTAAGCAGAATGTTGTCCTTTGAAGTGACCTAAAGTAACCTCCCCGCTCCAATTCCACAGACTTGTTCAAATTCTCCCCCACCCCAAGGAGAGCAACTGATGTCAAATTCCCTACTCCCCACGAAAACGAGTGAAATGCCCGGGGGGTGGGAGGGGGGGCACACCGCGGCAAAACGTTACGCGCATGCGTATTTGCTATTTCTTGTCGGCGCGCGGCCGCCCCCGGTTTCCCGCGAAAACCGAAATGAAACAACAGGCACATACCCGTGATTTTAAAATTTCTGCTTAAAAGTACCATTTGTGAACTGTTTTCTCAAAAAATAAGAAAACTACTTAAAAGCTAAGCCTAAGACTTTAACAGGTTGAAGTTTTCTTAATTTGTAATTCACTGTGAGTTTACTAAGTTATAAAATTATTTACTAAAAAAGTTGAAACCCTCGGTAATTTGTATTTGATAGCAGAGCCTTCGTTCTTTTGGCAAGCGGAGCATACCGTTTTGCCGCGGTGTGGAGGGGGGGTTATGTAGATGTTTCGATTTGATCGGTACATTAATATGGTATCTAAACCGCAGTATGTAGTCTCTATCACAGCTGTAATTTAATGGGTCGTCACGAAACACTCTACCCTAGTATACCATTTCGAGTTATTTGTTACGCGCGCAGTCAGTGAACCCGGATTTGATTTCATTTGATTTAAATATGATCGGATTGTTTTCTCATCCCCAAATAATAGCTGTTGTCGCAAAATTAACAGAAAACTGTAGTTTTTATTATTAATTTTCAAAACATGTCTACGGGAAGCATACCCCTTGATCCTCTCTAGTTTTCATAACCACAAACCATGTCGTCTTTCATGACTTCTGACGAGAATTTTTACCAGATTCTATATCTAGTGATTGAATAATTTGTAGTTCAGTTGTCTTCATCAGTTGAACTGTACAATTCACCAGCAACTAAATCATCCTCACTTTGATGAGTTGTCATCCACGGTATCATGAGACAACACATTACCACTCAGTTTCTCTTCTTCAGTGTCAGATGTTCAGAAATACAATTCCTCGTATCAGCTTTATTGCCCCTGGATGGCGGGCGTTGTGGTGATACCAAGCAGAAGACATTTATATATATTTTTTGTATTATTATATCTTTATTTATAAAAAAAATATTTCTCGAGACAAGAGGTGGGTCAAATACCCGGGGGGGGGGGGAATTACCTGAAAAATGGGTATG
The DNA here is from genome assembly GCA_030867875.1 of Actinernus sp. WN-2022. Taxonomy (NCBI): domain Eukaryota; kingdom Metazoa; phylum Cnidaria; class Anthozoa; order Actiniaria; family Actinernidae; genus Actinernus; species Actinernus sp. WN-2022. The sequence goes on from JAOWCC010001177.1 coordinate 82,300, forward strand.
TATGTGAGGCCAAGAGGCTCAAACCCTGACCCTGTTTGACCCAATCCGAGCTCCAAAACCCTGATTGCCCTTTCTTTAAATTTACATATCCTGGCCGGTATACCGCGTATCGGGATTTCATGCAAAATACGGAACATTTCAAGTCGGGACGTGGCATTGGGTAAACAAATCAGCAGATGAAGTACATAGATAAAATTGGCGACGTCACGAAGTATGGGAACCTCAGTGCTTGCATGTGGGCAGGCGATAAAAATGCGGCAACAGAAATAGTCAGGTCTTTTTTTGACATAGTAGCTAAAAAAAATGAACTGCCTAAAAAATACTGAACCCCGACCCTGACTGCACCCAAATTATACTCAAATCCTGACCTGATCTGCCCAAATCAGGTCAAAACCCTGACCTTACCTGCCAAAACTGAGCTCAAAACCCTGACCCATCCGGGCGGCACATACATAATACGTCACACACAGGAGTACCCCCCTCCCCCCCCGGGGGTCAAATATTCTAACAAAGACAACTATCACCAATCTAGCGGAGATTTCACGGTGATTAGCTATAGGCTACGAGTTGGATAGATTATCAATGGTTAAAGTCACCGGGGAATCACTGCTGTTTCGAAAATCTTGTTCCCAGTGATTCGCCACCGGGCTCATAGATAGATCCCAGAAAATAAATCGCCATTTTGTGAACTCGCTTTTAGAGTGATTTGGATCGAGTTGGTATGTTTTATTAATCAAAAGGGACATAGTTTGTATTTTCTATGATAAGCAATTTATTTTACAAAATATATATTTTGTTAATCCGTCTAGCTATATTAAATTCTAAACCACAAAAATAACTTGTATAATATAATGGATGAAAAGTAGAGGTAATTTTCAACTATCAAGCAAAAACCGGCTCGAAGTCCACCAATCAGATTACAGATGTAAGATACCCTTTAACTGCAACACGCAAATCTCGTTTCCTCACGCGTCCGAGGATGTTTCTGTGTTGTGATTGGTGCACTTTCCTGTGTTGTGATTGGTTCACTTTCTTTACTTAAGCTCAACTTCACCAAAGAAACGAAAAGAAAACGTTGGAGTTCTTCACAGAACCTGATTCTGTGTTTAGAAAGAACAAAATCTCTCGAAAAGGACGTCAGTAGGTCCACAAAATTAACAGGAAGTGTTCGTGATGAAGATAGAATAGTTTCTTCATTCAGTTTATCGGGTGAAAACAGATTATCAAACAAGGAATTCGACAATGTGCAGGTTTATAGTCGGGTAAGCTTTTTTATTGAAGTTATTGTTTTAGTTAGAACTCGTTTAATTTTCTTTGAACTGCTGCGGTTATTTTTCTAATCATTCTCTACTGCTGAGAGCGATATATGAACTGGAAAATCTCTCCTGCTCATATTGTAATAATAATTAGTCCGGTGTTTTAGCAAATGTCAGCCTGAATCAGTTTAGTCTGCCGCGAGTGCCGGGTTTTGAAAAGAATCTTCATCTTGAAACCTTGGTAAAGAATTTGTAAAACACTAGTTTGTATGGTTTCGTTTGTATTTAATAGTGTGTAGGAATACTATACCTTTGCCTAATCAATAAGAACTCTTCATGTAATATTTTAAAAGTGTTTAATGCATGTATAAATTTCAGTTTAATTGTCTTTATTTCTCTCTTCTCAACTAACGGTTTGTGTTCTGTTTTCTCTTCACAGTCGACCCTCGTCGCAGCACAGTTCAAGTAGAAAATGTTTTTCATGGAATACAACTAAGAATATTAACGAGGAACAGAATGGGAGAATTGTGCTTTTGTCCTGAGGAATCACTACGTGTTAAAATGGAGGATAATGAAGGACGGTAAATAGACGTAAAGATTGTTTATAATGAAAAGGAAAACGGCAATAACATTGTGCACCAAAAAACAGTGCAGGAAGGAGAGTACAGAATTACAACAACATTTGAAGGACACGACATTGATGAGAGAATTGTAAATATTATCAGTGAATTCAAACCTGTTAAAACATTTGGTTCTAGTGGTAAAGGAAGAGGACAGTTTGATTGGCCATGGGGCATAACAGTGAATGGACAGCAGTGTGTTCTCATAGCGGACACCCTCAACCACCGAGTTCAAGTATTTAATAGCAGTGGAGAATATCAACGCGAACTTGGTGGTGAGGGAAGCAAAAAAGGACAAATGAAAAGACCTTACGGAGTCACAGTAGATAAATACTATAATAATATTATTGTTAGTGACACGGGTAATAACAGGGTTCAAGTGTTTTCAGTAGATGGAGTGTTTATTCGTAGTATTGGTGAGGGGAGAGTTAAGAGTCCTTATGGAGTATGTGTTTGTAACCAGAGTAATGTTGTGGTGTGTAGTCAGGGAGATAAGGGAGGGGTAAAGACGTTTAATAGAGATGGAGTGTTTATTAGAGAGTTTGGTAACCAATATACAGCCCCATGGTATATAACGTACACTAACGGTACATATTTTGTATCGTATCCTGATGAACATTGTATACGTGTGTTTGCCGATGATAATGGACAATTCGTTCGTCAGTTCGGTTCACGTGGACAAGGTAATGGTCAGTTTAATTATCCCCGTGGCCTTACAGTGTGTGGACACAGTTATCTACTGGTCTGTGACTGTTGGAATGATCGTGTTCAGGTGGTAACACAGGAAGGTGAATGTGTGAGTACATTCGGTAGTAAAGGTTGTAATCTTGGTGAGATGTGGTGTCCAGTAGACCTGACAGTTCTCCCTGATGGCCGTACTGTGATGGTGATAGAACACAACCATCGTGTTCATGTATGGCGTTAGTGTAGAACTGAATCCACTCTACTCTATCAACACACAATATCTACAACCTTCAACACGTAAGTACAACATCTACAACTGTTCCTATTTATCACAACTATTCTTTTTTCGCATTTTTACGAGTTAGATTTTTTCTCCGATAAAACTCGCGCGTTATTTTTTATTGCTGTCTGTTTTCTCGACAATGTTTAGTTTTAAATATTTTCTTCCTTCCTTTTTATAACTTTTCGTTCTTATTCTTTTATAATAGACAACAGGTTTTATTATGGATGCATTTTTCATTATTTTACTGAAACAACCAAGTTTTTTTGCCGTGTAATTGGGAGCTTACTGTTTGTAAACTTCACTACGGATTATCGGTTTAATGTTTTCCTGTAAACTATTTCTGTTAAATTGTCAAGAGTTCTTTTAGAACTAATTAAGCTTGACTTTACTAAAACAGTCCAGTTTATAAAAGAGAGAATTTCACTGATGCAAAATTAATTTAGTTGTAGTTTATTTGTAAAATTAATGTCAGCTAAGTTTTATTCACAGAACTGTTTCAGTGTCTGAACAGATAAGCAATGATATTTATAAAGTGGTTCGTTTTTTTTGTAGCTGTCAAATGTTTTAGGTGGTAAACACAAATTCTTTTGATTGTTTCTTTGATGCACATATCATAAATTCAGAGCCTTAACTTTAAACCTTTATTCATTTGATCGAGAATTCTTGTCACAGACCAGTAAATGGCTTATTCCATACACTGTCTTTCTGGCGAACAAATTCTCCATTGTTGTCATGTTCATCAGGATATTAACATGCTGTTAGTGTACTTATCTCGTATGTTGTCTTGTATATAGAGTGGTGTGTATATATTGCAGTTTGTAGTGTCAATTCATGGGGTATGTGAACTTAGGTAGTTTTCTTTTAACAGAAACAGCAATTTCATTAAATGTGTATAGAGAAACTAATTCTAAAGTAAAATATATTTTCCAGCACGTGATAAACCATTATTTTGTATCACTTTAAAGTTGTACATTCAGTCAATTAAATAGTTCTATTTGATTACACTTGAATCCTGTTATTTGAGTAATATTATTGGTTTTGTATTAACTATGACTCAGTTCTACATGTATGTGTAGAGTATTATTTAATTATCTAAATGATACTGTCACAATAAAAATGTCATGTATGTACATGTAAGGTCATCGCAAAAAAAATCGTGTTTTTTATTAATCACGGTCAACATTCAATGTTGCTGTTCCAAAATGGTGATTGAATATTTGTAAAGAATACAAGTGTGCACTGGTAGTCAGTGACAAATGCTTCTTGGTCAGTGTAATGTCAGTTTGTTTTTTCACTGCAAATGTGTGAGAACCCTGAAAAAATATTTTGTTTGCCATTGCCCAAACTACCCTTTTTAAAAAAAAAGCCCCCCAAAAATAGGTTTAAGACTGACCCAATGTTTTGGGAAAATATTGAAGATTGAAAAAAGATGGAAGAATATTTTTCTAACTACACCAGCAATCCACAACTAAACATGAACATTTTTACGAGATTCTTCAACTGAAGCCAACTTGGTTCCAGATGTCCTGCTGTTTTCTTTGTTTAACCGACCGACCCACCACCATAAACCACAGGGCAATAGTAAACACAACATTTGATTGGGATGGCCTAATTAAACAAATGTACATTTGTATCAAAAGAAGAATAAATGTTGTTGTACAATGTACATGCACTTCCGTATCAATTTGTTGTTTTACAATTATAACAGAAATGGATTATGGCAGTTGTGGGTAAGATTTTAAGATATGAGTTTGGTGATCTGTTAACAGTTAATAAGGGGCTGGACATGTTACCTGACCAAAGTGGAGGACGGGGGTTGAAAGAGCATTATCACAACCCCTCATTTAATTGAAGGGTCGTTAAACATTGACAATTAATAAAGAAGGATTCAATGATTTTGGATTCCTTTAAATATTATGGAGTATGGGATTTTCCAGGTAATTGTGAAACTTGTCAAAATGGACTAATTATGTGTTACTTCAAGGCTACCTGAAAAATGAGTAACTCAATTTTTAAGGGGGCTGTGTCACGGTAAGACTTTAAATTCGTTTTTCCGGGCCGGAAAGAGCTATTTCCACCGATTTTGATATGAACTAACGAACCTCTTGGCCATTTGGGATGCTTAAAATGAAAGCAAATATGCAAACATGACTAACAAACAGTGTATATAAACAGTCTCCAGGGAAAGTATTGAAAATCCTTTCAATCAAGCATTGAGGGAGGGAAGTTTAACTGTTTGTATCCAATTAACAGCCACTAAACGAGCGATTACTCGATACATGTGCAGTACCATGACATAGCCCCTTTAAAATAATGTATTTCCTTCCATATAAACCACAGGTTTTTAACCTTTCACATTTTTGAAAGTAACAAAAAATAACCTCTGTTAGGAGTGTAGCCTGCTAATTGCAGACGTATTTTTTCACTCATAAATTCGAAGAAAAAAGTAACGTCTGCTTACCCGAGCTCTTAATTAGTTTCCAATATGCACATCTCGTTGTGTTATGGACCAATCAGATTTTACCTTCCATATCCTGGAAAGTGACGTAATTTGTTGCATTTAAAAGGAATTCAGACTACATTTGCCATTGACCAATCATAGGAGAGTGTTCACTGGCGCGCCAATTCACTAAAATTCTAACAATGGCTTTGACTGGGCAATAAAATAAAACGTGCTGACGTGCTTGCATATTGGAAACTAATTAAGCGCTCGGGTAAGCAGACGTTCCTTTTTTCTTTGAATTTATGAGTGAAAAAATACGTCTGCATAGCAGGCTATTAGGAGTGCAGCTTTATGAGTTTTTACAGAAACATTTTTTTGCAATTAAGGCTGTAAACAATCCTGAAAATTCGGGGGAGGGGGCAAAATGATTTTGGGACATTTTCATTGATGACTTCTGTCAATCCCTCTTCTGAGACTGGGTAGAGTGGGGTAACAGTGCCGGCCTACCCTATGCGACTGAAATAATGGAAATGCTACATGTACAACAATGGAGCACAAGTATCAGAGAGTTTTTCTAGGCAAGCTCTAATTCTCCTTCATTTTACAAAGTAAAGCTCACTCAGTCCATTTGCTTGTCGTCATCTCTGACATGGGGCGCTCCTCTATATTGAACTCTGATAAGTGTATTCTGCAATCCTTTAAGGAGAAAATGTTTGCCACTACCTTTTAGTGTAATATTATTTATTTTCTATTTAATACAGTCTGATGTCATTCACTTCACCTATTTATAGTACCCTACCTTTTTTTGCATTATGCAAATTAGAGCAGCCCTACTGGAATAGGGGCTATAATATATAGTGAACATATTGTAGCTGGCCTTTCTCTTTTGGGGGATCTAATGAGCCCATCAATTTATTTTAGTAATTATTCGTTAGGGATACCTGTCAATAAATGACCTGCTTCTCTGTTTGTGACTCAGGCTGAATCCTTTTAACGATTGCATGAGACTCAGTGAAAACATCGAGATATTAAAATCTTAAAGTTTATTGATGCTCCAAGGGTCAAAAATAGAAATAAAGGAAAAGCAAATGTTACAATAATAATGGCAAAATTAGAAAGCATAAGCTATTTGGGCCACGTCAGGGAAAAAGGACTCAGACAATAAAATGTAAATATTGTTTGAATTTGCTTTTCGTTTTGTATGCATGTACATGGCTATTAGGATCTGCATCGCAAGTGCCACATTTTGCTACTTAAACAGTGTTGATTTCATTTAGTTTACAAGTGAAATAGAGAACAAAATGTTATAGAAGGTTTGATTGCAATTTTAGCAGTTGCAAATGGACTGCCTACAGTCATTCTGCCCGTTGTACCTCATGATTTTAGCAATAGTACAAGTTATCATCTGTTGTTCATCTTACTTATTGTTTTACTCTTTAAAACCAGCAGGTATAAATGAATGTCATACAACAAAATCATCCCCTATTTACTCAGGTCACCAGTTGATACCAGCTAATCCTTTTTCGATTAGATGATCGGTCTTATCAGTTTACATAAAGTTATTATTAATTATTATTACAAGATTCCTAATTTGTAATCGGGCCTTTGAATCAAAATCACGTAAATAATTTCACTGGCCTCGTCAGGAACACAACATTATAGGTCCCGGATGTACACTACGTCATGGCTCATTAACATTACATATGCACAGGAAGTGTGTCGTAATTAACTACTACCAACACTACAAATACATGTAGCCTTAAGCCAGAACTTTGCTTACAAGAGATATCTGGTCATCTCAACCAGACTCACACAGCCTGCACAAGCTACAGTTTCCTTTCAGTGTAATCCAATTCTGAATTAAACAAAGTTTAGCTGAAAAGAGTATAAGTAGGCAAACTCTCCTATTAACCTTAGTTTGCTTAATTACTCCTGCTAAACACAGCAAATCCTAATGCGTATAACCCCCCCCCCCCCCCCCGTTTTATACAATGTATGTCAAGCAACACTCCAATCAGTATCCTTGGGATTAAGGGTGGGTGCTGATTACCAGATGACACACTTCTTAGCAGGATTCATTGGGCTCTCCACGGGACACTTGAATGATTGTGAAAATTCCTTCAGGTTCAATAATGTCCCAAGAACTCTGTGAACATGTGAAAACAAAAGTGTTAAGATATAACACAAGGCAGAAATATACAATTTCTATACGTGAATCTTTGTATCTTTTCCAGGAAACAGTCACGTGCTGCGGATAATGTGATCCCATTAATTGGAAGGACTTTACTGGGTGGCAAACAAAGTTCAAAATGCTGATTTTGAAAGATTGACGATCGATTGATTTACAAACAGGTTTTGCTACAACACTATCAATCTTGTACAAGCGACTTCAGATTTTTTTGCCATCCACTACAACCACGTCATTGCATTTCTGCAAACGGCCCAAGATTGACGATCGATTGGAGGTGAAACAGACATTTTTATACAAACAGGTTTTGCTATAACACTTATCGCCTTTAAATAAATGAAGTCAGATTATTTTGCCATCTTAAGTACAATCATGTGATTGCATTTCTGCAAACGGCCCATTCCTTATCCACCTGAACTTGGTTGTTCAAAGCAAGAGTAATGTAAGCACTACCCAGGGGTTAAATCACTAACCCAAAGTTAAACTGTGCAGATTTCAGATTACGTACTACAGTGTAGCTTGATTAGCTTTTAACTTATTTCTATAGGCAATCCAATTACCTTTATATCGAATTTTCTTTTCCTATAGCAGTATAAATGTATTTTCCCCTTTTTTGGTACGTAAACTATGAATAAACTTCTTGTTGTTGATTACACTTTGAGATTTAGTGCTATCCTTAAGCTATAAAGTTACCCTTGCTTTGAACAACCAGGCCTTTTTCTTGTCTGCAGCCAGTCATTATAGACTTACAATTTAGTGAGCTGTTGATAACAACCAGGCCCTGTTCTTGTATTCAGCCAGATTACAGATTAAAATTTAGTAAGGTGTTGATAACAACCAGGCCCTGTTCTTGTGTGAAGCCAGATTACAGACTAACAATTTAGTAAGGTGTTGACAACAACCAGGCCCTGTTCTTGTGTGCAGCCAGATTACAGATAACAATTTAGTAAGGTGTTGATAAGAACCAGGCCCTGTTCTTGTGTGCAGCCAGATTACAGACTAACAATTTAGTAAGGTGTTGATAACAACCAGGCCCTGTTCTTGTGTGCAGCCAGATTACAGACTAACAATTTAGTAAGGTGTTGATAACAACCAGGCCCTGTTCTTGTTCTTCGCACAAAAGTGGACATTAAGGACGGTGCGTCCTAATTGCAAACAAATTTGTTTTCTAAAAATCTATATGGATTGTTTGAACCCCCTAAGGAGCTCTTGAAATCAGAAAAAAAATTCTGGGGTACCTATACGTTTAAGAGAGATAATTAAGGATGAAAATCGAAAAAAGTGCTGACTCAGCATTTTTCTTTGTCCGAGAAACTATTTTTAAATTCGATTAATATTTTGGGTTATCTGGCAAAATATTAGGGCAAAACACGTTAGACATAGCGTTCTTTACAAAGGATGCCAATCAAACCATTTATCTTACAATGATTATCATTTTTTTGTACAAATTTTGCTTTGTAAGCCTCATTAGTGACCATGAACAGACATATATTTTTGCTGAAATGGACATCAAGTTTCAATTTTATAAAGACAAAAAATATATGTAAACGTTGTTTAGCTTCTATATTATAGATTACAAAAAGAAAAAATGGGGGTATCCACGCGTTTAAAAAAGTTATGTGGACGGTAGGCCTCTTTATCGCTAATTTTATTTTCAAAAGTTGTCATTTTTTACCAAGGCCTCCCTAGTAAGTCTGAAAATTGGTTTCTTTTATTGCATTCTGGGAGATTTTCAAGATGGCGGTGGGGAAAAGAGTCAGTCCCGTCTTTCGACTTTCTTCATTGAAAATCAAACCTGTTGCTGCTTCCTTTGTGCTCAACCCCATACAGTCCTTCCTTCTTCATTCTTCTTTGGATTTCCAAGAGGTTTACCCGTTTTCACAAAGCTTATTTGACCGTATTCACACATTGTTTATACTCGGCCAAGTCCATGTTTGGAGAAACTGACGAAACTCGAAAGCATCGACAGGCCTAAAGCACAAGGTGCTGGGCGAAAAGACAGCAGCAATTCATGGCAGTCCAAACAACCTTCATTCAATTGGTCGGGTAAATCTCCTAAATGTACGATTCTTCGACCATCTCCCCACGATTAATCATTGAAATGGTCGGCTCTTTTAATACCATTTCACTTTCAGCTGAAAATTGTCTTTCGTGGCCGTGTAGTGGAATTTAAAGATTTCCCAAATCGCCTTCATTTCTCAAGCATATCTTTCGACCGTATTTTAAAATCCTTCATCTTTCTGTCTGTCAAATTACACAATTAACACAGCTTTTTCAAAATATTTCTGCAAATGGCCTGTCTCGCGGGATGACCCGCGGGACGCAAGATGCGCAGAACGGCGTGCGCGCTGACAATAGGAGGCACCGTCCTTAAGGGAGGGAAAACCGCGAGAGATCACAGCGACGTGAAACTGACAAGCGGGAAACCGAGCCACGATCAAGAGAACAACACAAAGCACAAGTCCCGGATGAACCAGCCCCAGGGCCACGCGAACAAACACAGGGCCCCCAGTAGTCACTGGTTCTTTAACCATGCCTAAATTACATTTAGTCTCGACTAAACCAGGCCTAAGACTTCTCTGGTTGACATAGTTTCAGACGGTGAACTCTTCATGCACCAAACTTAATACAAGTAAGTTTGATGTCGAAGCAACTGGTTGATTCAGACGGTGAAGTTAAGTAATGATCCAGATAAGAACTGTAGTGCTCCATGGCAAGGAATGTTAAAAGGTGTTAATTTTCTATTACTCTTTCTCGTAATTTCATTGGTTGATACTTATAAATTCAATAGAAACTCGTCAAAATAATGCATTTTCATTCGATATTTATTTGTGGTTTGAATTTATTTTTGATCAAACCAACTATGGTTTAATTTAATTTGAAGAATATCGTGTGTGGGGAAAGTTCTCAAATTTGTATTTGAAAAATCTTTTGTTTTCTCTAGTATATTATATTTGTTGGATGGTGGCTTGAAAAAAAGAGCCAATATAGCATAAAAAATATTTGATTTTCGAGATGTAATTTGTACTATAGTGCACCTCCTAAGGCACTAAGGCTGATGATATTCAAGCAAAATCATATGTGGTAGAGGCTCATTGCCTCAGAACAATGGATTCTACTACAGTTCTTATCTGGACCTTTATTGAATTCATTGAACTGATTGTGGCAATTAGGAAATCTGGGTCTAGAATATAAATGAAATTTCAAGATGGCATAATTTAATATGCATTAAATAGTTTGTTGCATGAAAAAAGTAGCATTTTATTCAACCACTCCAGTCAGTTCCACAATGCAACAACATGTGCAGAACCTAATTCATCTGCTGCACCTAGCTAATCCCAATTGACCGATTTAGCTTGTACATTTGTTGTCCCAATTCAGGTCACCTGACTTTTCCCTTGGGTAATGTCTTCTTGTTTTTATATACATGTACATGTAGTATTACATGCATGTACCTCAAGAGTTAATGTATACATTTCGCTATTATTGGAAAACAAAGTACTGGGAAGCTCTGGAGAGCTGTCTCATGTTCTGAATTGGGACAACGAATGTACAAGCTCAATCAGTCAATTGATTCAGATGCCACACTTCTATGGAGTGGTTTATAATTAGTGTCAAAAACAACATGTGTTTTCTTTTAAGTAATGGCACATGTATGAACTACACCAAGAACAATAGACCCTGCACAATCAGCATATCCGCACATATGATTTTGATAGAATATGCCTAAAGTGCTGTTTGAGATGTTCACAGTCAAAGTTTATATACAAGTGAAAATTGTAGGAATCTGTCTGCTGTTGACCATTTTTTACTGTGAAAACGATAAGAAAATACCATCTAGCCAATGGGAAAGTGAGAAAACTAAATATTTTTGAATCACCAATTTGAAAATGTTCACCACATACAAATTTCTCCCAAATCAAACCATAGTTAGTTTGATCAAAAATAAATTTAAACTTCAAAAATTACCTAATGAAAGTGCATTATTTCAATGGTCTTCTATTGAATGAAATTATGAGAAAGAAGAATTGAAAATTAACATCTGTTAACATTCCTTGTCATTCAGCTGTTCCTTTCTTATCTGGAGCCTGTTTTAGGATCCCCTTTCTTTACTTTTCTGCTTATTTAATACCGCTGGACATATGGAATAGCTAAACTCTTTTGTTCCTTTAATAAATTCCATGCTTATTGTTTAATTGCCAGGCTGATTACTGCTGGCCATTAAATACATAGCCAGCAGTAATCATACAGTTATAGTATTATTAATAGTATTACAACCCATTCTATGATATTTAAGTGTTAACCCACTGCTATTGTGAACATGCAATCCCTCATTATGGACTAAGGAAACTATAGCTACATGTAGCTGGAATAAGGAATACAAATGGCATGTATATAGCAATACAAGCCTGCTAGAACTAAGGGACTAACTGGAGTATTAGGACTATGACAGCATCTGCTAGAACTTAAAGGCAACTAATCGGACTAAGGACTGTGACTACAGTGTAGCATACAGCGATACAACCCAGCCAGAACTAAAGGGTACTAACTGGACTAAGGACTATGACCAGCATGCAGCGATACAACCCAGCCAGAAATAAGGGTACTAACCAGACTAAGGACTATATATGACCAGCATGCAGTGATACAACCCAGCTGAACTAAGGATACTAACCGGACTAAGGACTATGACCAGCATGCAGTGATACAACCCAGCCAGAAATAAGGGTACTAACCAGACTAAGGACTATATATGACCAGCATGCAGTGATACAACCCAGCTAGAACTAAGGATACTAACCGGACTAAGGACTATGACCAGCATGCAGTGATATAACCCAGCCAGAAATAAGGGTACTAACCAGACTAAGGACTATGACCAGCATGCAGTGATACAACCCAGCTAGAACTAAGAGTACTAACTGGACTTATCTATTAGGACTATGACCAGCATGCAGTGATACAACCCAGCCAGAACTTATAAGGGTACTAACCGGACTAAGGACAATGCATTTTCGATGTGGGACATGTTTTTGTGAGGAACTAATTCATCCCACATCGATAGCAAGGTGGGAGAAATCAAAGCTTAAAATTTTATGTGGTGCATATCATAAGTACAATGCAATATTTGTGGCAATGTTGTATCGGATATATACATGTACATGTAATGGCTCGCCAAAGTGGCCCGCCATTGTTTTTCTGATACAACATTGCCACTCATATCATAAATAGTATTAAACAGTCGAAAAAACTGTTATAGCGACCAGTGCAATCCCGTTACATTTTGTACCTACATGTACATGTATGAACAGCCATGGAACCAAACCGTAAATTGTAACCGTGAACAGTAGTCACAAGCAGAGGGAGCAACCCATGTAGTGGCCCTCCAAGCTTACATGTAGCTCTGGCAATAACCTTTTGACAGGAATTTTGTCTACAAGTACTTAATAATTACTACAAGTATTTGATATACATGTACCATAGCTTGATATACAGTTGGACATCTCGTATACAACCCCCTCTCTTAAGCGACCACCTTCAATAGGCATTAAGGGTGGTTTCTTATAAAGAATAGATTGTTGGGTTTGATCTCATCCTTTAGATGCATGTAGTTTGAGATACAGTTGGACATCTCGTATGCGACCCCCTCTCTTAAGCGACCACCTTTGATAGACATTAAGGATGGTTGGCTATCAAGAATAGATTGTTGGGTTTGATCTCATCCTTTCGATACATGTAGCTTGATATACAGTTGGACATCTCGTATGCGACCCCCTCTCTTAAGCGACCACCTTTGATAGACATTAAGGATGGTTGGCTATCAAGAATGGATTGTTGGGTTTGATCTCATACTTCAGATATACAGTTGGACATCTCTTATGTGACCCCCTTTCTTATTTAAGCAACCACCTTTGATAGACATTTACATGTAGGGTGGTTGCTTGTAAAGAATAGATTGTTGGGTTTGATCTCATACTTTAGATACCTTCATAAACAGTTGGACATCTCGTACATGTATGTGCATGTTTCTGGTTATTCTGTTTGTTATTGGTGTGTTTCTGGTTGTTATCCTGGTTGTTATTGTACAGTATGTTACATTGTATTTGTAAAGTTTACCTATTAAACATTTCCTCCCCTTCATAAAAAGTAGAAAGGGTGGAGAACTCAACAAAATGCCAAGTTTTACCACCAAATTCAATTCAAATCAAGTTCAAACTCTCCTAACACACAGTACTTCTAATGGTTCATTAAATCCCCGCACTCTAAAAAAAGCTACCCACTTTCAACCCCAAATCATTCATAGAACTAGTCTAAATACATCTGAACTATTACCATTTTCATTGAAGTGAGACCCTGAAAGTTTCAAGTCTCGTTTCGAAAGATGTTTCAAAGTTCGATTTTGTTAGAAGTACGCATGCGCACATAACGAAAGGGACTGAGTTCGACAATTAGTCACTTGGAAAATAAATGATGTGTTTAAATCAACAAGCGCTTTCATGGCACGGTGCGACAATTCACTGGATTAATATCTACCAGGCATTCCTTGTGATTCGGCCAAGTTAAGCCCGGCTGGGCAAGGTTAGTAAGTTTATGGGTGACCGTCAAGGTAAGTAGTACAGTAAGGTGTGTCAGGGGGGACAAGGAGAAAATTGAGAGGGAGTGGGAAGGAAGGGGGAGGAAGTAGAGGGGAGGGGTGAGTTATCAAAAAGTATTTTGTAGGGGAGGGGTGGATGATTTCGTTTTCTTTTTAAATCCCCCCCCCCAAAAAAAAACCTTTTTTTATGAATCCCTTTTTAGAATCATTGATATTCCAACCTTAAGATTGTTTGAAATCAACCTGAAATTAGAAACAACCTACAGTAATAATTCTGTGCTATTACCTCATCATGATAAAACTCCCTTTGCTAACTTAATGAATAATTTGTTACTTAGAATATTTCCCAAGCACCTGAAGCAGCACTTCTACAATTTTACAAGGAATTGGGCAGCCTCTACTTTAAAACAAATTACGCTGTACCAAGGATAGGGGTTGAACCCAGAAAAATAAGATTATAATGGCTGACATACATGTATACCCCTACCCTAACCACTAGACCATGAGTCAATTGCTTGGTAGCAATTGTTTTTTCAGGTATTTATATCAACTAATGATGAGTAGGTACATAAATTATAATAGTATTGTAGTATTCAATACACTATAATTGGTAATACAACAACTCACAGAGTGTGCAATGGCATGCAGTCTCCAGTGAGTGGTCCTTACACCGAGGTAAACCCAATAAATCATGTTTTCCTGTCCCTACATGTACATTTAGTATTATTATAGTACCATGTCTTTCTTGTGTTTACTAGCCATTTTCATCTCAATTCGCTCCTTCTATTTCACACTCATTATGTGAAGGAACTTTCCTTATTATGGTTATTATTCTGGTTGTTATTGGTGTATTTCTGGTTATTATTGTACGTTACATTGTATTTGTAAAGTTTACCTAAACATTTCCTCCTCTTCATAAACGAAAAGGCAAGAAACATTTTTACCTCGCCAGGTTGAGAATCTTGCAAGATCTTGTGAAGATCTTGCAAGATCTTGATAAGATCTTGCCAAGATTTTGCAAGTCAAGATTTTAGGTCTTTTTTGGCGAAATCGCTGATTTTTACAGCGAAAAGGGCAGTTAGGAATTAATGGCAATCGGCGCCATTTGTACCAACGGAGATGAATTCTTCTATAAGAGCGACTTTATTTGCTTAGAAGGGAACGTAACTGTACATCTACTTGTTTTCAAGCGATCGCTCTTTGGGGTTTGCCGAGCGTAATAAAACATACTTTAGCTGACAGGATATTTTATTATTAAACTCATCACAAAGTGATGAAGTCATAATACTATAACGAAAACTTAATTGACACTCACGGCATTATATAACAATTTGGAAAACAGGCAAAACTTCTGAACTTGGCATTTTGAGATTGAATCAAAGCATTTCCCGCATCTGGTGAAACTGTTCAGACACAAAACGAAAATGAAATAACTTTAAATTTTATTCGGAAGTTATCTAAAATTTGGCTTTAGAAAAATGCTTGCTGTGATCAATACAAACACTGGCCTGCGTAAACAAACACTCGCAGACAATTATTAACCCTATCTAAGTTAATTGATTATTGAAATCAGTTCTCGGAAAATGTCATGCTTGTGTGTCGTGGAATTGTAGATACTCAAATCTGAAAGTGAAACTCAGTCCAGACATAAAGAGATCGAGACACAGTATATTAAAAGGTTGATGGACTCATATAGAGCCACCTTACGTACTGTTTTTAAGTTTAAAAATTCGAGAGCAAAGCCCAATAATTTTTAGACTTGATAAAACACATGCTGTGAGTGTTTTAAACGGCTTCAAATACGCTTTAAGAATGCAATGAAAGAAAGATGCACATCTCAAGGGAATGGTTACTTAATGAACCATTGAACTGTTGTATTCACAACGCCATGCAAAATATTTGAGTAATCACCGCCTGCAATAGGAGATATTGTAGTTGAGTCTACGAATAGCAGTTTCAGCGGTATTGACCCAAACGCCTCACTTCAATGTAATGAAGCGCTATCCAAACTGTGTATCTAAATTAGTCGTGCTTGTTTAGGAGGGTGTTGGTGTCGTGTAAGAATGATGGTTTCAATGGCGCTTCATTACATTGAAGTGAGGCGTTCGGGTCAATACCGCTGAAACTGCTATTCGTAGACTCAACTACAATATCTCCTATTACGAACATCTCAAGGGAATGACATGAAGAAATTACCATACTATGTTGTTTGAAGTGGCGTTTCGCAATGCAAGAAGAACCTGCACTTGAAGGATTTGGTGTCGTGGTTTACCTCGATAAAGTTCAAGACTTGGAAAGCGATGTGACTGATATGACGGCAGACTGTAAATTTTTGACTCCGGCACAAAATATGTAAGTTTCATGCACGTTTTTATTATTTTACGGCTTTGAGTTTGGTTTAATAATTGGAACTAAACAGTGGCTTGGTAAACAAGTAATGGTAGTTGGATAACTTCATTTTAAAAATATTATCTGTGTAGTATCTCGGTAGTCTGCTGATATTAGTAAATTTAGTGCAAAATTTATTATCTAGGTACCTTATGTTCCGTGTACTTTTTGCTATCTTTGGGTCTTTATCAGTGAATTCTTAATTAGGATGAAACTTTATATAAAATTTCATGTTCATTGGTATTCTTTATATAAAACGTTCATCCTAATTAGCAATTCAATGAGAAAGCTGGAACATCAATAGAAATTCCATTGTCTCAATCATTAACCCCGTTTCCCCCTGGGATAGAATTCAAATCCCTCCGCGGGCCTTTTAGAATGATGAGATTTTATCAGGTATAAAGGGGCATTCACATGACTGATTTGCTTCATCTGATTGGACAAAATGCTCATTAATTATTCATGAGTTTTTGAAGTGTAAACGACTGTGACTCGGTCATCTGACTCGGACTCAGATCTGACTCGGACTTGGTCTACGGATTTACTCAAATCTCAGCTATTAACAGTATATATGTTGTAGGTTGTTTCTCAATTCAGGTTGTTTTTAAAACGACCTAGGTTGTTTCTCAATGATTCTAAAAAGGGATTTTTTATTTTTTTGGGGGAAAATTTAAAAAGAAAAAAAAACACCCACCCCTCCCCTACAAAACATTTTTTGACAACCCACCCCTCCCTTCTACTTCCTTCCCTTCCCTTCCCTTCCCACTGCCTCTCAATTTTCTCCTTGTCCGCCCTGACACCTTACTGTACTGTACCACTCACCTTGACGGTCACCCATCCACTTACTAACCTTGCCCAGTCCGGCTTAACTTGGCTGAATCACGAGGAACGCCTGGTAGATATTAATCCAGTGGATTATCGGTAATAAGTTCATGTCCTAGATACACCAATATGTTACTGACGTTCTATGACCGAAACATAATAGAACGTAATTAACCTATTGTTGTATCTAGGACATGAACTTATTACCGGATTATCGCACTGCACCACAAAAGCACTTGTTGATTTGAACACATCATTTATTCTCCAAGTGACTAATCGTCGAACCCAGTCCCTCTCGTTATGTGCGCATGCGTACTACTAACAAAATCGGACTTTGAAACATCTTTCGAAAACATTGTATGGACGACATTAAACCGGGACGAAACTGTAACACAGATGAAGTTTGTGTTGACTCTGCGTTGTGTTATGAAAGCTGCAGCAACTCAAGGGAAGTAAGGAAGCTAAATCCAGAAACAATACTTTGTTTCTTGACTTTATTACGGCTCCACTCGTACTTTGAAACAAACTGTGTCAACCGAACCGACTTAGAGTAATCACTGACCTAAAATAAAGACAAAAGAAAGCGCATCACCTCTAACATTGTACATGTATCTAGAAGAAGATTTTTACGATTCAAGAGCTAAATAGTATCTCAGTATTAAAGTAACGAGTGCAGAGGATCTTGGAGTTAAGCTGGCTCCTACTCGTTAGACTCAGCTTTTCCAATGGAATAAAACACTGACCACTGTGTCTAGAAAAAAATTGAAGTGGATCAAAGAAACACTGTATTATAATTATTGTCTTGTTCTCTAATCAAAGAATTCCTCAGAGAATGTGAAAAGAATGTGAAAATGGATAAATGATCGAGAACTTACACAGAAATAACTCAAAACGTTATTAACAGTTATGTTTTTACTTTCCAGTGTCCATGCAGAACGTGCCAATAACAAGCAGATTTATTAAAGCCAGTTTAAACACCCCACTCCAAGCAAACTCATTCCTAACACTATTACCGAACTAATTAATCCAAAACCTAACCCTGCATTAAAAAAAACAACTAACCGTCAACAAGGGCTGCTCACTTACTTTGAAGTCAATAATTTTGGGTGTTTTGAGCTAAGTCACTAAACAACAGACAAGTATAATGCTTCTTCAATGGTCCTGTGAATTAATTAATCCAAAACCTAACCCTACATAAAAAAAAACTAACCATCAACAAGGGCTGCTCACTTACTTTGAAGTCAATAATTTTGTGAGTTTTGAGCTTAAACTTACTAAACAACAGACAAGTATAATGCTTCTTCAATGGTCCTGTGAATTAATTAATCCAAAACCTAACCCTACATTAAAAAAAACCTAACTGTCAACAAGGGCTGTTCACTTTGGGTATTTTAAGAGCTGCAATCAATAATTTTGGGTGTTTAGGTTTAAGTCACTAAATAACAGACAAATGTAATGCTTAATCCAACATTTAAAAGACTCTAAAAATGTCGAAATGACCTAGGTAATTTTTAAAAGTAAAAATGACCTAGGTTGTTTCAAAATAACCTAGGTTCTTTCAAAAAATTAATGGCCAAAAATGAGAAACAACCTGAATTGAGAAACAACCTACAACATGTACATGTTACCAAGGGTCCCTGGGGGCTGGTTTTTAAAATGTTTTTAACAGGAACTTAGTGTTTTTGGCCAGGGAAATAACTGCTATTTAACAAGAGAAAAATATGTTAATCCACTATGTTACAGGGGGCCGTGGTGTCAATTGTCTGGTGCATTATATACTGTCAACTCTTGTTCAAAGGTTTCAATTCTCAACATTACTCTTGAAATGTTTTCAACTTTCGAGGATAAACTTCATATCTTAGCACCACCATGTAATTATTTTTCTTTTTATTCTTTAGTTATCTATTAATTTGTTTTACTTACAGTGTCAGTACTTCTTGAATCTTCATGATTTTAATCAAAGCTCTTCTGGAATAATTTCATCGGGTTCTCGTCTCTTCATTGCAGTTGAGAAAATCTTTAAAGTTTTTAGATCATAGTTGGCTTTCATTGCCCAAAAGTTTCATTTTCTTGCTACTGACTGATTCTAGTAAGTTTTTATCTTCCTCTGTGAATTTCACAAACCTGAGCCATGCACCATATTTGTAGTTAAAAGCTGTAAGGGTGGCAATTATAAATTTGATGTCATTGATATTTTTCACTTTAAATGAGGATATAAATTACATGGAAAATGCAGCACTTAAGGACGGTGCCTACTAAATGCAAACCAATTTGTTTTCTAAAAATCTATAAGGATTGTTTGAACCCCCTAAGGTCAGCTTTTGAAATCAGAAAAACATTTATGGGCTACCCATACGTTTAAGAGAGATAATTAAGGATGAAAATCGAAAAAAGTGCTGACTCAGCATTTTTCTTTGTCCTAGAAACTATTTTTAATTCGATTAATATTTTGGGTTATTGCGCAAAATATTAGGGCAAAAAACGTTAGACATAGCGTTCTTTACAAAGGATGCCAATCAAACCATTTATCTTACAATGATTATCATTTTTTTGTACAAATTTTGCTTTGTAAGCCTCATTAGTGACCATGAACAGACATATATTTTTGCTGAAATGGACATCAAGTTTCAATTTTATAAAGAGAAAAAATATACGTAAACGTTGTTTAGCTTCTATATTATAGATTACAAAAAGAAAAAATGGGGGTATCCACACGTTTTAAAAAGTTATGTGGACGGTAGGCCTCTTTATCGCTAATTTTATTTTCAAAAATTGACATTTTTTACCAAAGCCTCCCTAGTACATGTAAGTCTGAAAATTGGTTTCTTTTATTGCATTCTGGGAGATTTTCAAGATGGCAGTGGGGAAACAAGTTCAGTCCCGTCTTTCGACTTTCTTCATTGAAAATCAAACCTGTTACTGCTTCCTTTGTGCTCAAACCCCATACAGTCCTTCCTTCTTCATTCTTCTTTGGATTTCCAAGAAGTTTACCCATTTTCACAAAGCTTATTTTAGCGTATTCACACATTGTTTATACTCGGCCCCCAAAAAAAACTAAATACCCTTTTTTTTTTATGAATCCCCAAAAAAATTAAATCCCTTTTTAGAATCTTGGATTGAAAAAAATTAAACCAGTATGAAAAATTGATACCAGTATGAAAAATTGAAACCAGTATGAAAATTTGAAACTGGTATGAGAAATCTCATACCAAAAAAAAAATTGAAGCCACAACATATACAGTCAATGTACAGTCATATGAATGTGGCTAATGAAGTTATTTTTTACCCCACTGCAAATTAAAGGTCTTCCAGAAGTACTTCCAGCAATACTCCGTATCTGCTACACCGTAATCCAATAAATCAACGGAAACTGCAATGCCTGGGACAGGTTAAGTCCTAGACCACCAAGGAGCTTAATAAGGTGTCTGATGTCAGATCCCCACAGTACACTAAAGATGGAATGACCTGAATTCCTGGAGTGTTTCTCTATGTGCAAGCTGATAATTAAAACCTCTTATCTCATTTTGTCATTGAGTGGATATACATGTATAGTCTTATATTTTCTCAGGGACACTTAACTAACATAATTATTTTTGTCTTATAGTGCCACATCAACTGAATTCATTAAAGTGGGCTAATTTAGTTTCACTTTTCAACACTGACATTTGAATATTAAGCAGTGTACAAGATAATACTATTGGGTGTAATTAACACTCAAGCCATCCAATTCAATGTATTGTTCTTTTTAAATTAATACATACAGCTGTACTAGCTTAAGTAATTAAAATTCTTGGAAAGTTTGATCTAATTTTGTTCTTTCTTTCACAATAGCAACTTCGATTCAATATATTATGCTCTGTGTCCTTAAATGGTCATGTGTGGATCTGATATACATGTATGCTGCAATCAGGTCAGAATCATTCTCAAAGGCAAAATTTATACACTAGAGGAATGGGTTAATTGACCCAAATTAAAAGAATAAATAATGTTGTTTACGGTTTATGGCTAATAAATGTGAATACCTTGCACCATAAATGTATGGTTGATTAGTGGTAATGGGAGGCTGTTGGTATACAGTGATGTGGTTGATAGGTGGTCATTTAGTGGTTCATGGTATAAAGTGGTTGATAGGTGCATGATCACATGTTAGTGGTTGATACATGGTTGGCGAGTGGTCCATACATGATTGGTATGTAATTAAGTGGTTGACAGACCAGATATTTATAGTGCAACTTATTCACTTTAGCCATGCAAAGTATTGGGTCAACTAAGTGTAAATTTGTTGTTTTTCATTGGATATGGATTAAGTGTTTGCACCTAAAATGGTTACAGGAATTAAATAATACCACTACATGCATTCACAATTATTTCCCCTTGTGCATTAATGTGGCTAATAGAGTAATTTTTAAAGACTCTGAATGGAGTATATGGTTATATAGCCAAAATAATGTTTGATTCATTCTCATTGACACCCTGTAATCCAGCCTTAAAGTTTGCAAATCTGACACCCTTTTCAAGTTGGACAATTAAGCAATGGGAGAATGGGTCGATTCCTGGCTTTACATATTTTGCATTTGTTTTGACATAAAATCTTTGGGTCTGGGGAGTACATTTTTATATTACTTGTAATTTATGGCAGTGAAAATGGATTAAAATTAAAATCAGTATGGAATTTTCTGGCTCATTACCTGATGGGGGATGCAATGCCGGGAGCGATTAAAGAGTGGGCTTTCTGCTCAGGCTACAAAAATTCTATTATCAATGTAAAATATGATTTAATCCTTGTTAGACATAACTTAAGGTTCCAAAGCCACTTTGCAAATTTAAACAAAATGTCATAACTAAGGATTTTTACCTGATATAATTTTTTTTGCATACAATTTGTTGATACAACTGATATAAATTTCAAAATCTTGACCCAATCACAGACACTAGCAGTAATGATATACTGTAATTGTGACATAAGTCAATCTACTTTTTTCTCATTTTGCAGTATTACTCAAAATCTTGTGGAACAATTATTTTTTCAAGCAACTGGAAACTGTTCAGACTTATAACACACGCATACATGTACACAGTGCAAATTTTATCAAAATACCTTGGGCAGAAGTTGGTAAAAATAATTGGACTATGGATTCCTCACCTTACTGAATGTTGTCAAAGCTGAAAGAACCAAAGCTTTCTGTCAATATCCATTTACTGGTCAAAAGTATTTACCAAAGTTTACTAAATATCTTGAAGCCAAATAAAATTGTGCTAGCAAAAGCATAAAAAAGGTTGTGAATATTTCTTTCAAGAGAGTAACAATTTTTTGAGAATTAAATTCAATCTTCACGGCGGGCACAAAGAACGTCAAAAACGGCATCAATAAACGTGACCAAATAATTGAAATTAGCACCATTTCTTTACTTATAGTTTAAATTTGAAGAAATGTTGGTGACTTGGTAACAAAATGAAACTACATATTTTAGGTGTTTTATGTTTGTATGATGACGTCGTTGTGACGTCATAAGCGATGCCTCCTTTTTGGTGAAATTCCCCCTTTAATTAACGTTACAAACAGACTACTCCATCAAAAGGCCTTCATTACACACATTCATTTGGTGAAAATGTGAACATTCTACGACGATTACAGCCAACGTTATAGAGGAAAGACTGTTGCTATAGAGGAAAGACTGTTGCTCCTGACGTCACTAAATGTGACGTCAGGAGTCGTACCTAAATAAGGCTGCCTATTGTTAAAAAATCAAGAAAAGAAAACAATGTGACTTTTGTTTGCCAGACTAGTACATTTCATCATTAAAACTCGAAAATCACTCAAAGGCTTTTTTCTAAGTGCATGTATAAAATAATATGACGTCATAATGACGTTATCGAAAATATGACTTCCATTTTAAGCCGGTTATGGACAAAAAATCAAAATTCTAAAAACATACGATTTTAGCCACCAAAGTATTTTATGGCTGGACAAAATGTCATGCAACAGTATTTAAAACTCTGAAAGATGAATGAAGCGATATTTTCATAAATGCTTTTGTGCTGTTTATTTCCCGCCATATTTTGGCGGGAAAATTAGCAAAATTCAAACTTTCATAACTTTTGATTTCCTTAACCAATCGAGATCGGGTTTTCGTTTCCTTCATTCTCATCACGAGGAGATTTTAACAATATATGACATTACGTTTTTAGAGGTAATAAACAGTTATAAGAAACGTATTACAAATGGACAAATGACGTCATTGTGACGTCATAATAGTACTAAGATAGCTTAAATTATCAGGTTATATTCCTTTTACGATTCTACACCAATATACCAAAATTCAATCGTCTGCGTTGAAAACCTTTTAAAATATATAACTCATGCCGTTTTTATGGTCGTTTGTGCCCACCGTGCTTTCATAAGCATAATACACCAAATCCTATTGCTGAAAAAATATCTACTATTAGAGATACAATTTTTCAAAGATATGCACTCCAGAACCAAGGTTTTGGATAGCTTTGTAATTACATCAAGAGACTAACTACTAATGGAGTATGCACGTGCATTCAAAAGTCAACAAATTATCATAATGATCAGTTTCTGTGACAACCTACACAATTTTTACAGAAATTAGTTATCCCTTGTACCCCCTGGTCATGGTAATTTTTCAACTTTTAAATGCATGTGCATCATACCGATAGTCAGCTGTGGCCACTCTAGATCAGTAAACAAAGCAGTATCCAAAACCTCGGCTCTCGTGTGCTTCTCTTTTAAAAATCATATTTCCACTAGTAGATAATTTTCAGTGATAGGATTGGTGTTATTCTTATGAAAGATTGAATTTAATGCTCAAAATTTATTTCTCTGAAATGTGTAGATTTTTAAGGTTTTTGTCATTTTTCAACATTTTTACCCTGTCAAAAGAAATATTCACAACTTATTTTCGGACTGTTTTTTAGCACAATTTTATGTGACATCAATATTTAGTAAGCTTTGGGAAATACTTTTAACCAGTTTGGAATCTAATCACTTCTATTGGCTGAAAGCTACGGTCATTTCAACTTTAACACATTAGTAAGGTGTGATATTCATAGCCCTAATTTTTCACCAACTAATCTGCCCAAGGAATTTTGATAAAATTATGAGTCTGAACAGTTTCCAGTCGTTTAAAAAAAATTGTTCAACTACATATCAAGTAATGGTGCAAAATGCAAAAAAAGTGGGGTTGACTTACATTACAATTATGTCATTAGTATACATGTACAATGTATGTGTGATAGGGTCAATATTTTGACATTATCAGTTGTGTCAATAAATTGTATGTTTGTTAAAATTTGAGCAAAATCAGGTAAAAATGTTTGATCAAAACAACCTTTAAAAATATATATATAAAGGGCATGAAGATATCAAGATTGGAAGTGCAACATTTCCATAGCCCTTTCCATCTGGTGAACTTTTTCAGCCCCTTCCCCCTATAGCAGAGAAAAATATCAGTGAAAATCACCTACATGTAAGGCCCCCCCTTGTACATTTGTATATACCTCCGGTATTTATCAAGTCAGGCAGCCCCCTTTTAGATCTCAATAATTGTTAGAGGTGTTATTTTGAAAAAAAAAGTTGTAGTATTAATAATATTAAAGTCGCAAACTTAGACAATATCATCAGTTTCAGCAGGACAATGAGTGAATTAACGTAGACGCATGTACATTGTACATGACTGGGATAAAAGGTAAATCTAAAGTTCCTCTTTTCTTCCTGTGAGGTAGAAAAACAAATTAAGGAGTCAGATCAGTACCCATGCACCCACTGATTCTTAATTCTCAGGTTAATTAATTCTCATTAATTGTCTTGCTGGCTTGTGCTTCAGTGAAACGTTAAGTATTAAATGTAAAGAGGATAATTATTACATGGCCATGCAGAGATACAGATTTTATCTTCGAGTGTTGATGAAATATCTTATGAGTGAGCGCAGCGATCTAATCTTAAATTGGCAAGATCTTGCAAGATCTTGCAAGATTGACAAGATCTACATGTAATCTTGCCAAGAGGCAAGATCTTGCCAAGATTCTCAACCTGGGTAAGCAATAAGTACATTGTATAACATATCTTACCGGTTTAGAAGCAGCTTTGTTCTTTCACACGTCAGCTTACATAATAAATCATGCCCTGTTCCTGTATACATATAGTATAGTCTTCGGGAGTCTTTGCTGTGTTTATTACATTAGCCATTTTGATGTCAATGTCCTCCTTCCAGTTGACACACGCACTCATTATGTGAAGGTACTGTTCTTTCCATGATCTCAAGTGATATCAAGGCCATCCATGTAGTGTTATTCCCCGTGTTATTGCCTCCATTTTGCCTTTTCACCGGGTATTTCGGCACGTTTTCCAATAATCATAAGTCAGTAGTATAATTTGGTACATCGCAAGTTTCGCATGTTTGTTTGGAGTGAGTCGATCGACTCGCTGGTAAATCACATCTAGCACCTTTGAAGCCAATCCAGTGTAGAATCATACCGTACAGACCTTTAGTAACGTATTTATCAGCTCTAAAACACTCCAATAAACTCTGTTTGTGGGTTTTCTTTCCATTTTCTTGTCCATTTTTAATAGAAGCTCCATATTTGAGATTTTAGAAAAGAAACGGTACGTGCCGCTGACCACAAACAATGTCATGCTCACTAGATTTTGGCGGGAAACAATGACGTCACCACAGGGATCCCAAGCCGCTGGGCTTGTTTAAATGCAATGTTGTCTTGAATATTCGTAGGAAGTATGGCGCACTGCTTTTCTAACCTTTTAAAAATGTTCGAGTTCAATCGAGTCGAATATCACCTGGTCTACATCTCGACTGAAAAACAGTTCAACTACTACTGACTGTAGTTCTGGTCTGATAGCGATGTGGAAACCAACAAAGGACGTCACTCAAACTGGTTAGCTCAGATTGTTTTGTATCTCACACACAATTCAGGTCACGTTTTTCTGTAAAAGTGTTCAAACCTAAAGTTGTCAAAACTCTAAAAAATAGTCTAGTATTTACAATCTCGGAAACATGGCTCAATTCCACGCTAACCAATGGCGAGATCAGTATAGATGGATACAAGTCGTATAGACTTGATCGTCTACACAAGAAGGGCAGTGGTGTATGCGCTTACGTGCGGAAGGATATTACATATTCTGTATTAAACGAGCTTTCACAAATATACGATGCTAATTTTCATCAGCTCTGGATAAAACTTCAACGCAAGAAATCAAAGTCAGTCGTGATATGTGTGTCATATCGAGAGCCGGCCTGTACCGCTCGAAACGAGCCACAGCATTGGCTTACCCAACAATACAAAACACCCTAACCTTTAGAACGTTCAGTACAAAAACAATAGAGCTACAGTATAAGGGAGCGGTCATTAATTACTGGGGGGGGGGGGGGGGGAGGGCCGGTAAATTGAGGGGGAGGGCTAATATTTTTTGGGCTTTTTTGGGCCCATGCTTTAGGGGAGGGTCACACATTTTTGGGCGCCTGTTTTAACAATGAAACTTTTACAATATTTTTAGGCTACTTCAATCGACCATTCAGCTCCACCTTGGAAATGTCCCTTAACCATGGGCTGATGTTTTGGGGAGGACCAAGATTTTTTGGGCTGATGTTTTGGGGAGGGCCAATATGTTTTGGGCTGATGTTTTAGATATTTTACCGGCCCTCCCCCCGAGTAATTAATGACCGCTCCCTAATGGTGCAATCAGAATACAGGTTTCGAGCGATACTGAATTACCATATCGACCACCAGACTGTCCTCTGTCCTGTTTTGAAGACCTTTTCAAGCCCAACTATATCCAAGTTCTTACGTTAAGCAAACCGATTGTTGTTCTTGGCGACCTGAATGGTAACATCTTGAAAGACGGCCCCCATCGCACAGAATGGCCATTGTTTTATGGACATATTCAAATGAGGTCCTTTTACAAAACGCACATTGAAAATCGTTTGTTGATTCGGTCTTAGCAGTCACATGATATTATTCAATGTCACTTCAACGATAAGCCTAACATGTCAATCTTACAATGATTGATAGATAAAACTTTTACAAAAATTCTCCAGAGAATTAACAGTAGAGGTAATACACCATTAATTAAAAATTGCGAGTTTCATTTTGATCTGAATATTAAAACGTTTTCAACAGGTTCCAGAGGGAACGAGGAAACCTCGGACCGCATTCGGTGGCGACCTACGATCGCTTTCCTTTTTCGAGACTGGGCGCGGCCGGGTAAAAGGTTTTATGGAGGGCCCGCTTGTTCCAAGAAAGGGTAACAATTATTCCTAGGATAGTGCTACATCTGTAATCGTAATCTGTTCAGTTTACCCTTGAGCTAGCGATTTAACCCTAGGATAGTGTTTACCCTTGGGCTAGCGATTTAACCCTAGGATAGTGTTTACCCTTGGGCTAGCGATTTAACCCTAGGATAGTGTTTACCCTTGGGCTAGCGATTTAACCCTAGGATAGTGTTTACCCTTGGGCTAGCGATTTAACCCTAGGATAGTGTTTACCCTTGGGCTAGCGATTTAACCCTAGGATAGTGTTTACCCTTGGGCTAGCGATTTAACTCTAGGATAGTGTTTACCCTTGGGCTAGCGATTTAACCCTAGGATAGTGTTTACCCTTGAGCTAGCGATTTAACCCTAGGATAGTGTTTACCCTTGGGCTAGCGATTTAACCCTAGGATAGTGTTTACCCTTGAGCTAGCGATTTAACCCTAGGATAGTGTTTACCCTTGGGCTAGCGATTTAACCCTAGGATAGTGTTTACCCTTGGGCTAGCGATTTAACCCTAGGATAGTGTTTACCCTTGGGCTAGCGATTTAACCCTAGGATAGTGTTTACCCTTGGGCTAGCGATTTAACCCTAGGATAGTGTTTACCCTTGGGCTAGCGATTTAACCTCGATTTAAGCCCTTGTTTCGAACAACCGGGTGCAGAAGGTTTGCATTAGGCTTGTGAAAAAAAGCGTATCCGGATTTTGAATTGGGATTTGGTCTTAAAAGCTGCGTTTGAAAAGTGAACATCCATACTAACAAAAAACAACTTGGAAAGCGCTAGCGCATCATAAATGAATGTAACTGAATACGAAGGGTCACGGCTACTTCTGTTGAACTCAACGTAGGTCAACCAAGTGTTAAAAATCTTTGAAGCGGCTACTTTCAAACCAGGATGCTTTAGTTAAACTAAGAATATATCTCGGTAATAATGTTCAAATCGCGGCATCACAAACATTTAAGTATGAAAACACATTCTCCAGGCTTTCTCCAAGTGTTAAAAATCTCTGAAGCGGCTACTTTCAAACCAGGGAACAACTTTAGAATACCCGGCCACTAAAACTTGGGAGTCGTAGCTACTGGCTACATACATACAATTGGGCACAACTGCAGAATACACCCTCCCAGATGTGTGTTACCGGTATCAAGATACGCGTATCAGGCGTATCACTCGGTATAATTGTATATCGGGATTTTTTTCAGGTTCAATTTGAAATCTAGTCACCAATTAGCCCTAAAACCTCGACGTTTACCTGAGAACTTCTTTACTAGAGTTCCTAAGGAGAGGAATCGCTCACTTAATTAATTCATGAACAATTCATAATTAGCAGTGGTTTTAAAATTTTAAAATTTGACATCAACTTAGTGACGATGGTTGTTTAGTGTAGTGGTTGCGATGTTTGACTTACGAGTAGGAAGAGCGGGGTTCGAGTTCCAGAAAATCTTACCTCTTTACTCACCATTTTCTTGAGAGGTTTTTCTTGAGAACCCTAGCTCTAGGTGGGTAAGATCTTGTTTACTGACCGGTTAGGGTTTTTTTATGGTTCAGGGTAGGGTTTTAGTTAGTTTATATTGTCATTATTTCATGAATTAATTAAGTGAACGATTCCTCTCCTTAGGAGCTCGTTTTCTTTACTGACGGTTAGGGTAGTTATTGTTTTTGGGTAAGCTGATGTATTATGATAAATACAAAAAAAATCTAACATGTTTACCTGTGATCTCGAATCACCAATTAGCCCTAAAACCTCAACGTTTACCTGATAACTTCTTTACTGACGGTTAGGGTTGTTATTGTTGTATCAGGCGTATCAGAGGTTATTAATCCCGCGTATCAGACGTATCAGGGATATCAGACGTATCATGTGTATCAAGCGTATCACATGTATCTTATATATCAGACATCGTGTATCACGCATATCAGACGTATCAGGTGTATCAGACGTGTTAGGTGTATCACGTGTATCTATCAGACGTGTCTCGTTTATGTTTCACGTTTATCAATGTTCATTTATTACAATGTTTATTTATTGGTACCTTGGAACAACATTGTGCACATCAGTATATATCCAATAAATTTGAATACATATGATAATAATATAACGAAGGGAAAAATATATATATATAACATTTCCTTTATATTTAACAAATAAAGAAGCCTTAGCCATGTTTTATACTGTCATAAAACACGATGGGCATTTGAGAACATGAGAGAAATGTTAAAGCACAAGCCGAAGGCGCGTGCTTTCAACATTTCTCGAGTGTTCTCAAATAACCAGAGTGTTTTATGATAGTATAAAACATGGATTTAAGGCTTCTTTATCTGTTTTATAATATAGATTTACGCGCGCGATGAAAGGAAACCGCCAGTTGAAAACTATATAACACGGCTAACCATGTTATATACTCTGATAAAACATGGCTTCTTAGCCAATCAGAGCGCGCGTACTATCGTATCTATATTATAAATACTAATAATAAGGAACAAACGGCAGACGTGTCAGGGGTGTCACGTTTATCAGACGTGTCAGGGGTATCAGTGGTATCTTTGGTTGTGAGGTTCGTTATTCAGCAGTTACTGCTACAATTGTATAGTGTAGAGATGGCTACATGACTACGTGGCTGAGTACGTGACTACGTGGTTACATGGCTACGTGCTTGACTACATGGCTACGTTACATGGCTACGTGGTTACATGGCTACGTGGTTACATGGCTACGTGGTTACATGGCTACGTGGTTACATGGCTACGTTACATGGCTACGTGGTTACATGGCTACGTTACATGGCTACGTGGTTACATGGCTACGTGGTTACATGGCTACGTGGTTACATGGCTACGTGGTTACATGGCTACGTGGTTACATGGCTACGTGGTTACATGGCTACGTTACATGGCTACGTGGTTACATGGCTACGTGGTTACATGGCTACGTGGTTACATGGCCACGTTACATGGCTACGTGGTTACATGGCTACGTTACATGGCTACGTGGTTACATGGCTACGTTACATGGCTACGTGGTTACATGGCTACGTGGTTACATGGCTACGTGGTTACATGGCTACGTTACATGGCTACGTGGTTACATGGCTACGTGGTTACATGGCTACGTGGTTACATGGCTACGTGGTTACATGGCTACGTGGTTACATGGCTACGTGGTTACTTGGCTACGTGGTTACATGGCTACGTTACATGGCTACGTGGTTACATGGCTACGTGGTTACATGGCTACGTGGTTACATGGCTACGTGGTTACATGGCTACGTGGTTACATGGCTACGTTACATGGCTACGTGGAAATAATTATAGAATACCCCGCAACTTGGATCATTAACCCTTTCCCTACTGGACATGTTTGGCTCAGTTGGTGAAATCCTGAGTGGTAACTCAACCCTCCCCCCTCAGTTCCAGTTTGGCTTGCCCGAGGTAGTTAAATACTGCTGACTTTTTAAACCAAGGGCTCAAACTTTCCCCATGATGCCATTCGGCAGAACTCTACGCACTCGTCGGCGCCGGGTAAGTATGCTTTCTTCTGTAGGGTTTCCAATGAAATGTGCTCTAATTTTGGAGAAAAATGCCACTGTCAGAGAGCTTGAGGATATCATAAGTCTGAGGATGGCTGAAAAGTACTTGGTTTGCTTCTAGTAGGTTTTGTGAGGGGATTTCACAGGGTTTATCAGTTGTGTTTGTGCTTTCAGACACAGGAAAACATTATTCAATGAAATCCTGCAGTTAGCAGTCTTTTACCCCTGCTCAACCTACTAGGATGTGTTTTTGTCACTTTAAAGCAAGCAACGGCTTGAGTCCAAATCACCGCTCTTGGTTGTAGGGGTAAAAGACTACCTACAGGAGTTCCAGAGGGGGGGGACCCTTGTGATTTTTTTGTTGATTACCCAGCATGCAATTGGAGGTGGGAGCAGGTAAATGTCGTCGAGTGAAATGCAGTGTAAACATCGGCGTGGTTCACAGCCGTTTGGTGCGTTTTGTGCAAACAAACCTGCTGGTTGGAAAGATTAAACAAGGTACTGTAACGACTGAGTGGTGATTTTGTATTTGCTTTTGATTTCAAGTGCGAATGGGAAGGTTTTTTTTAGCCGATTTTCAGCTCCTCAAAATTAGCGAAAATCGAAGAAACGATCTCCAAAACAAATGCGTTTTTCTCCAAAGTGGGAGAGTCAAGCAATCCCTGTTATAGCTCTGACTTTGAAGTCATTCATCCCTTGAAATAATATCACAACATCGTATTTCCAACATGTCTAGGTTTGATGCAATAATTTTCTCCAGGTACATGCTTCATATTGGGCGGTTATGGGCGGTGCAGTAGGGAAAGGGTTAATAATTCATTTTCTCAAATTTTCATACAAAACTTCTAAAACCTAACCCTGAAATAAGAAAAAAAGCCTAACCATTTTCGACCAAAAGTCATTCATAGAACGACACTACATACACCTACACTATAATGGAGAATTTGGAACAGTCTTGGAACAGTTTTATATGTGATCTGTCTTTTGTAAATGATCAATGCATCATACATCAAGGTTCTTGCTAGCAATAACTTTGGAAAGTATTTGAAGTGACCCATTTCTAAATATTGAATAAATTCTGATTTTAAAATACCTATTCAGTTTCCAACCACGAACGCTGTGATGACTGATGTAGCAAACAAACAGAAAAGTCACCTTTGGAACTCGTTGATGCACCGCCGCTTTCTTTACGAATTCCCTAAGAGCAGGGCAAAATAACTCAGTCCGAATATCGAAAGGCATGGAAATGAGTCTTTGATGCAACTCCATCCATGTACTCTCATGTTGTCTTCCATGCCTTTGAAGTTTAGAGGATGACATTTTTAAAGGCGCTACACAAATGATAAAGACTCACATGGCGGAGAACCTTGCTGTAAAACTGCGGGATTCTTGAATAATAATCTAAACCGTTACAATACACCTTCAGCTAGTCTCTTTGTGTCCGCGCTTGTGTACCTAGACCATTGTGTAATTTGGCCATACTCACACTTGGATTGAGCGAGGAACACAGTAACCTGGCATGCTTGTGTTTTACAAGCCAAGTAGCCATGTAGCCATCTCTACACCACACAATGGCAGGTATGTATATATCCAGTAGCCAGAAGCTACGACTCCCAAGTTTTAGTGGCCGGGTACTCTAAAGTTGTACCTGAGCTATTATTCAAGCTTCTCGGTCTTCTAGAAGTCAATATATCGATAAGAGTCACGGCTACTTCTTCACGGTAATGTTCAAATCTATGGCTTAAATAACCGTTCAAAATTATACTATATTATAATATTATATATAATTATATATAAAATATTATAATATAATTATACTATACACTCCCCACTACATTCATCTATTTTTATACATACTACTCTCAAACTCACAATATTGATTGGGAGGAAACCGGAGAACCTGGAGAAAACCGTCGTGACAAGAACAACATAACAAACAATCTCAACCCACATATGGCACCGATTCGAACTCAGACCACAGCGGTGAGAGACGAGCGCTAACACACTGCGCCACCCATGAGCCCTCGCTATTTACCGCTGACCTTGCTGCTAACCCGGACCGTCTTTTCGGTTGAGGTAGTGAATGCCAAATTAGCGACCTTCGATGATGTTCTTCAGTCTACACTTAATTGAAGCTCATGCCCCTGTTAGGACTTTAAAGATCCGCAGTCATCCTTGTCCTTTAATACGTCTCACCTGAAATCAAAGAGCTCATGAAATCTAGGGATCAGCTTCACCGCCGTTTCTTATTACAATTATAATTTTTAGATTACAATGTACACTAAATTAGACTTTAAATTATATTAGAATTGGTATTAACCATTTTATATATTTCTAATATTGTAATGTGTGGCGAGAAGCGCCTCGAGGAACACTCAATAAAGTATGTTTAGTAATTATATGTATGCGGGTACCAAAATTACTATTAATTTAGGAAATAGTTTTTAGAAAGTTGGATAAAGGGAAATCATATAGCCAATAAGAAAAAAATGCATGTCTCGTGGATGTGACCAAATTCGAAGACGGTTAGATAATGAATACTCGAGTTCTATGTAATTTAGAGTGCCTCGGCACTCTAAATCACATAGAACTCTCGTGCCATTATCTAACCCTTACATAAACTACAGTGTTTTACGAGGATTTCCAGCACTGAGAAATATCGTATCTGGACAGACGTAAAATACGATAATCTTAAGTGTGTGGACATCGCTACTCAGCCAATCAGCGATTGCCACGTCACGCGCTTACCCTTGCTTCGAACAACCGGGCCCAGGTCCAAGTATTGTTTATATAATAAATACAATAATACATACCTCCCGCACATGGGCGCTAAGTGGCTGCGCTGCAATCTCACTGTGGCTGTGCAGTTCACCGACACGGAGCGTGCGAGTGTCTCTAAATGCGAGGATGGATACGTCAACGAGTTAATGGCCGCTGGCAATAGAGTCGAGGCGCTCTGAAATTAAGTGCGCATTAGCAGCTGCGATCCACTGGGACGCGGACAAGGTGTAATTGTCGAAGGCAACCATCATGAAACAGGAACCAGGACGTCCCGCGGGGCGAAGGACAATGTGGGTTCCCAGGCCGGAAATCATGGTAGTGCGACCTTTCTCTTTTTAGGTGGAGTCTGAAAGCGAATGGCGAGAAAAGAACAAAAAATAAATATAAATGATGACAAACAGAAGGCAATATAAAATCCCAGGGGATGGCAGCTTCGAGCCCAGGTAATCCGAGAGGGCTGATTTAGTTAACCTTTCAAAACTGCCATTAAAACATTATTGCCCGATACCCAATAGTAAGGCGCGGGGTAAGAAGATGAAACAAGCGGTAGGGGTAGGCGTAAATAGGACACGAAACACCACTATATTGATCACCAAGAGAACTTTAATGTCGGGCAAAGGTTGTGGCGAAGGGACCGCCTACACGAATCAAACTATGGCAAATCGATGATCAATAGCCAGAGTCCAGTGTTCAAAGTGGACGTGGGCCGGTACGGTCGGGGGCTTGTCTGGTCCTCTTCAGAGAGCATCTCTGTAGTAGCAGTAGTAATTGTTGGCAGATGGTCGCGACTGGGGAGGCGAGGAGGGAGGCTGGGGCTGCATGCCTGTCAGCGCGGCTGAGGATCTTCTCCACACGCGGCACTGACGCCATTATCTTCTCATAATCCTTGTCGACCAGCAAGACACGAACTACGCCTTCAACTCCTGCTGTTACGACTGGAGAAGGTCGTTCAAGGTCATCCATCCCCGGGTCGGCCGTAGCAGTGTTATTTCGATACTGAAGTCCCAACAAACCAGTCAATGTTCATACAAATGCTCGATTTATTCCTGGCTCATTAAAACCACGTAAAAAACTGAAACACAAATAATCGCAAATAGCTAAGCATGGTATTACACACAATATCAATAGAGCTAATATGTATCAGCATTGTACTGGCTAAGCATGGTATTACACACAATATCAATAGAGCTAATATGTATCAGCATTGTACTGGCTAAGCATGGTATTACACACAATATCAATAGAGCTAATATGTATCAGCATTGTACTGGCTAAGCATGGTATTACACACAATATCAATAGAGCTAATATGTATCACCATTGTACTGGCTAAGCATGGTATTACACACAATATCAATAGAGCTAATATGTATCAGCATTGTACTGGCTAAGCATGGTATTACACACAATATCAATAGAGCTAATATGTATCAGCATTGTACTGGCTAAGCATGGTATTACACACAATATCAATAGAGCTAATATGTATCAGCATTGTACTGGCTAAGCATGGTATTACACACAATATCAATAGAGCTAATATGTATCAGCATTGTACTGGCTAAGCATGGTATTACACACAATATCAATAGAGCTAATATGTATCAGCATTGTACTGGCTAAGCATGGTATTACACACAATATCAATAGAGCTAATATGTATCAGCATTGTACTGGCTAAGCATGGTATTACACACAATATCAATAGAGCTAATATGTATCAGCATTGTACTGGCTAAGCATGGTATTACACACAATATCAATAGAGCTAATATGTATCACCATTGTACTGGCTAAGCGTGGTTAATACACACAATATCAATAGAGCTAATATGTATCACCATTGTACTGGCTAAGCATGGTATTACACACAATATCAATAGAGCTAATATGTATCGGCATTGTACTGGCTAAGCGTGGGCAAAACAATCCTGGACTGAACCCACATAACACGGACGATACTAGCGAATAAACTAACTAATAACAATACGATCACTACGGTACAACAATACAATCAAAGGGAGTTCAATGATGTACCTCTTTCTCCACTAAACAGCCTTGAATCCTCCAAGGTCATACATGTGTTACTGTCTCTAGTCCGTTTACTTATTATTCTCTCGTTACCGAAGCACGTGTCTTACAGCGCTAAGCTCGTAGCGGAAATGACGTAATGAAGATATTCGTGACAACATTATTATGCAAATCGCTTACACTGCCAGCACGCTTTTGTATAATAAATGAGGCCTCGGCATATAGGCACTTTAATAGCCAGTAACATAATTAAAGGGCTGTGTGCAAAAAGGGCATGTGTCTCCTGATCACATTCTAATTCTCCTCCAATTTCTTTGTTTCTAAGTGAGAATTTAGAATGTGACGAAGAGTCACTTAGGCCCTTTTTGCACACAGCCGAGTTAAAACCACCAGAGCTCACTGGGCAGTAGCTGACTTCTAATGAAACCTCTGGGAGCCTGACGTGTTTTACATTCTTGTTAACAGTTCCATTTGGAGAGAGCTAATGCAGAAGAGTTTCACGAAGTGTATAAGGGAGTGGTCAATGAGTACAATGTATGTTCATAAGATGTACAGCCTATTGTTTTTTTTCCTGGCTCATATACCATAGCTTTATTCTGTGTTAGTGTATTGCAGCTACTATTGCAACATTGAGCATTGTACAAGGAAAATAAATGTTAGATTCAAATTAAAAGTTTCTCTTCAAATTGACATATAATGATATGATGTTTGCACAGAAGAATTGTGAAGACTACTTTGTGTAACATGGCCAGACATCAGTCTTTATCGTTGATTGAGCCATACTGGAACACTCTTAGGGACCTTCAACACATTCTTATTGCCCGCTTAACATCCAATGGACGTTAGGGTTGGATCCCCTCCCTCCAATCTCGTTTCTGGTTCTGTTTGGTCTTAATGCCTCCTCCCCCTAAACATACATTGGACGTTAAGCAGGGCACTAAGAATATGTTGATGGTCAAACAATATTAGAAACTGTTAGTAGAGATTTAAATTCTCCTTCATTGAACAGCATAAACTTTAAAGGAGAACATAGAAATAGATTCGGTCACTTAATAATTAAGCCATTTTCGTTGTTTTTTTCCACAGCAGAACCAACTTCGATATTTCATATTACGATTTGACCACGCTCAACAACTTATATCTCCAGCTGACAATTTGAAAATCTTGTCATTTCAATGTACGTATTTTGTCTTTCTTTCCAGAGCATGGTTGTGGAGCTGTGTAGTGGTCCTTGTCTTGCTCTGGAGATAAGAGGGCCAGATGCACCCAAAGCCTTCAGATAATTTGTTGGGCCAGCAGACCCAGTACGTTTTGGACTCACCAATCCAACCTTGATTAGCACTAAATCATGGGCATACCTTGTGGAATAGGGCAAAACTTAAGTGTTTACCTGTGACTTAGTGAGAACTCATCATTACCAGTACGTGATCTTACTCTGAATTTCTAACTGCACCTGAAACAACCAGAGAGGCTGATCAAAGTCAGGATCCGGCTAATCCTCAGATCGAATTGGAATTTAGCGTGTTGGTTTTTGCGCAGGGAGGAAAACCGGAGATCTAGAACCCGAAGAAAAACCCACAGAGCAAGGGCGAGTTACCAACAAACTCACCTCACATTTTGCGCCGCGTCCGATAATCAAACCTGGGCCACAGAGGTGAGAGACGAAGCGCTTAACCACTGTGCCACCCCAGCTCTTTAGTTCAAGATGGTTAAAGGGGAACTGAACCCTAAAATCAATCCAACGTCTTTACAAAGATGTATTCTAAAGAAATGTTATATTATTTTATTTTTCTGTGTTGCACATCTCCAAGTTCGATTTTCCGCTGAAAGATCTATATTGTGTGGCGGCTCAATTCAGTGCAAATTTTCCCATAACGTACGTCACACATATCAAGGGAAAACGATCACACCTCTAGCACAAAGAAAGCACAATGGTCCGCAATTAGAAGCCGCGTTAGTCCCGCTATTCAATGTAGGGGACATAAACTGATTTATTCGCCGTATCTGACGTCACAAATTACAAGACTTGAGCCGTCTGTACCCCGGGGGGGAGGGGGGGGTACTCCTGTTTGTGACGTATTATGTATGTGCCGCCCGGGTGGGTCAGGGTTTTGAGCTCCGTTTGGGCAGGTAGGGTCAGGGTTTTGGCCTGATTTGGGCAGATCAGGGTCAGGATTTGAGTATAATTTGGGTGCAGTCAGGGTCGGGGTTCAGTATTTTTCAGGCAGTTAGGTTTTTTTTAGCTACTATGTCAAAAAAAGACATTCTGTTGCCGCATTTTGATCGCCTGCCCACATGCAAGCACTGAGGTTCCCGTACTTCAGTACTTATCTATGTACTTCATCTGTTGATTTGTTTACCCAATGCCACGTCCCGACTTGAAATGTTCCGTATTTTGCATGAAATCCCGGTACGCGGTATACCGGCGGGGATATATATTCGACCTTGTTTTGAAAACAATTTAAAGAAGGGGCATTCAGGGGTTTTTTTTTTCAAAAAAGGGGGCAATCAGGGTTTTGGAGCTCGGATTGGGTCAAACAGGGTCAGGGTTTGAGCCTCTTGGCCTCACATACATACCCATTTTTCATGTAAGTACCCCCTCCGGGGTCTGTACATACAGGAGGCTTCGAGTATGGTTTTCGGAGTTTCTCTTCCTAGACGCGCAACACAGAAAAATTAAATAGCAGAACTATTTATTTCGAATACATGTTTGTATAGACAATGGGTTGATTTTAGGGTTCAGTTCCTCTTTAAAGGGTTAGCTGTTATATTAATAATTGTTGCCTGCTTACCCGGTACGCCCATGATTAGCGCCACCCTCCCACTTTTGAGTTCCAAGTAATCCTACTATTGGGTAATTTATATTTATTGTATTGATTTTTAATCAGTTTTCCTGTTGAAACAACTAAGTGTCTTAAAACATAACTCCCATCAACAAATCAAAAGTTGTTGAACAGACACACTTATTATTAATAAATTCTTTGTTATTTTAACCACCTGTCACTGATTACCGATATGATCATTATGACTTTTCAGATGGTTATGATATTTCAATCCTAAATGTTCTATTTTTGTTCCACTCTTGTCTTGTATATGGGGCACTACATGGTTAAGTACACGGCCTTGAAAAGTCCTTGAAATAATGCCATGAAAAGTCCTTGCATTTTACCAAAACTATACTTGAATTTTGTTGAAACCTCTTTGGATGTTTGAAAAGAAAATATGACAGCGTCATTTTTGCCTCCAAAATATCGTAAGAGCAGTACTGAATGATATGCCGTGCAAACAAGAACGGGTCTAACATCGGGTATAAATTGCGTATAATTTTGAGGTCGTTAATGTGTGATCTCGTGGAAAACAAGACTAGTCATTGTGGATTGCCCTTGAAAACGTCTTTGAAAAGGCCTTGAAGAAAAAGTTCAAAGTCTTTATGAACCATGAATAAACTTAATAGTCCAGTTTTGAATTCAGGAATTACTGCTGGATGCGTACATCTAGTGATTGAGAAGCTTAAATTAATTTAATCTCTGTGTTATTAGGACTTCAATAAGGCAGCATCTTTTGTTTTGGTTGGGGGGGGAGGAATTATGAACACAAACGAAGGTCATTTAAGGCTAATTAACAGACTATCAGGCATTTTACTCAGACAGATACGTACCAATGGTTTGCTTTTATTGTAGGAAATAGCACGCCACTTGAGACCGAGGTCTCTCAGGGCAAAGTTTGGGAATTAAGGATAAAATCATGAATGCAGTTCATTGTACAGATTTACCAGAAGATGGAGTGTTGGAGGTGAGTCACATCAAACTAACTGCCATTTATTAGTGTCATCTATGTTATCATGCCATGTTATCTTTGTTAAGAAACATTCTGGTAGTTCTACGGAAAGCTAGAGGTTTTCCCCCATCCTGCGAGCATATAGCCTTCTTTTATATTGCATGAGTATGCTCGAGCATTGTGAAGTCGCAGCCCCAACGTCTGTGCATGCCAAATGGTTATATACCAGAGACCCTTTCCATAAATGGCGTCCAATTAATGAGGTATTGTCCTGGAGACTTTAGCCTCGTGTTCACGTTGCCACACAAAAGCGTTTACACATGAATGTGAGACTAAAGATTACTAAACAATGGTTATTGAAATTGGATGCCATTTATGCAATAGGTCTATTGTCAAATTGTTGTTTACAGTGCATGCATAAATTATGAGTACAATGTTGAGGCCACTCAACCAGTAGGCGTCACGTGATGTCACGTGCTCATCACCACCAAGCCTCACATTTGTGGTGAGAGCAAATGTCGTGCCAAAGTTAGGGTTGGTGGTAATCACAATATCATGTATAAAGCCTATTCAGCCTGGGCTTGAGATTGTTTCTTTTCTCTAGAGTAAACCCTGCTCGCAGAGTGGGTTTTACGCCATTTGCTCAAATTATCACCCCTGTTCACTAGTTGCCCTAACCCACTTCCCAAATGGTCCCATTTTTTTGTGGTCAGGTGTGAAAAATGACAATATCGAAATCTCAAATGTGGGTCTGAAAGAGGGTTAAGTTTTTGGGTCCCTGGCAGTACACCCAAATTTCTAGGGATCGATTACCCTCCACCCTCCTGTACTGACTTAGTAGTTCATTGCATCGAATACACTTGTTTGCATCCTGTTTCTTAATACATATGCTCATATTTCTGTAGGTGGAGTATTTCTTCAAGATCTTAGATCAGTGAATGGATCAGATGAGGATACCAAAACAGGCCACTGACATTGTAAATAATCTAAGTGGAACTCAGTACTTACGATGTAAATATGACTCTTTATATGCAAGCATATAGGACCGCTCAATCTTTTATTAATTTTATGTATGTATGTTGGAAATCTTTGTATTTTGTAACTGACATCGTGTGTAAACATATTATGTGAATAATAAAGTCAGGTATAAATATGTATCCTAATCTTTGTTTCTAACTGAAAACTGGATTCTCTGTGAAGGTTAAAAATACGCCTTTTTAACTCGTGGATGCGTGAAACGTATGTTGCACCTTTCTTTGATACAGACCTCTAGGATATATCTGTCTAAACATATGTTTCGAAATGCTGTATATGCAGTAACACAGGTTACCCTCTTGCAACACACGTTCTCATGTTTGTCTGGCATGGGCCGACACACCTTGAATTTACACCAGTCTGGACGATTTCGTGCAGGTGGTCCCAAGTCTTGTCCAGGTATTCCAACTAGCTGGTTTGTGAAGTCAAGGCTGCTGCTACTCATGCCTAAAACGTTGATCAATAGCATGTCTTTTCTCTCCATGTTCAGGCTTGAAACAAAGTACTAAAGAGACAACTTATTTACCTATATTTGTATTTATACTGTTATTTTCATTGTTTTTGGAAGATGTTCATTGCAGAATTGTGCATGCTTTTCCGTTGAAAATGAGCAATCAAAACTTATAGATTTTCATGTGAATGTGCTACGAAGGGATCCAAGTTGGGTTGAAACTGGTATTAAATACGATTTTTGAAGATTTTACGTATTTTTAATACCTCTATTGCTGGGTTGCATGTGACGTCATGGCCGCCATGTTGGATGACAATAACAAAAGATTCCTGGTTGGCTTATCTTGTTAGTTCATCCAACATGGCGGCCACGTCTTTGTTATTTGAATCTCTGGGGATTGGGTTGCAACCCACCAATTAGACTTTCTCAAAGTCCCTTAAAACGTGATTTTCATTTTTCGCATTCGCTTACGAGATTTTCATTTCCCGCTTTCGCTTCTCTTAAAACAACATTTTAATTTCCCGCCTTCGCTTGTCTGGTTTGACCTCTCGCGACTTTGTCGGTCGCTTCAACTCGGAGGAAAAGAGGTCGACTTGTAGCAAGTCTACCCACCAATTTCACCCTGAGAATTTGAACTCCTAATCAGTCGTATGGCCCCATCTTGCACTGCTGCAGGTTGAATGTTGTCGGCTCTTTCTTCGTTCTATTAAACCGAAATATAAATAACATGTATGATTTATATCATTGAGACAATCTCAAACAACATTACTGTCAGCTAAAATTATCCAAGGCAACTTTGGTCATGACACTTCACGTCGGCTTTCGTATTTCGCGGTAGGTTCTCGTTGCTTCGCTCCTTGATGGAGGCGCTTCGCGCCTAACTTTCGCGAAGCGAGACAGTAGAACCTCTGGTACCCAGGGTATTACCCAGATAGAAGGCCGGTACAAGTTGCGTATCAATGTTGGCCTGGGAAACCGAAATTAACCGGAATGTTATTTCAAAATCATAAACATGATTTCTATAATATCAAGCGATTTGAATTGGTGTAGCAAAAGAAACACAGAGACAGCAGAGAAACTTCACAGCAGTAAACTATAAGTCATTTCGGAATATTTACCTTAGTAAGCGGCATATCTACAGCATGACCAAATCCTCTTGAAAGCTTCGACGCGTCTTCTCCGATAAAAGTTTGTTTCCTCACAGTCGCAGGTTTCAGTGGAATCTTTTGTATTATTCGCACCAGTCCGTTTCAATGCGAGTATAAATAAGAGCTCCACTGGTCGATCTGCCCAGTTCATGTAAAAACAATCAGTGCGGTTTGTAGAAGTTTCGCACCACCATGGCTGAACAGCAGGCAGCTCTCCTTCCGCAACTGAGTAGAGGCCGCCCAGGCTTTACTCCCTGCTCCTATTGCAGAACAGAACGACCGCAGCCCAAGCGCCAGCACAATTGCAGATGTTCGTATGTGGCTGTATCGTATGGTTTTCATTCCCACCATGTTACGTTGCCCATACCCCTTTATCCGGCCAGCTTCACCGTTGTATTTCCTCGCCTAGTTTTAAACTTGTCGTTTTTTTTCCTAACTTCGCACGCTTGCGGGCCTTCATACCATAGACTTTTGTTGGTTTTGCCCCACAAGTTCGGATTCGTGTAGTGCTTTCCCATCCCCTTAGGTCGGCTCCCGAGTGTTGGCTTATATTTGATCAAAGAACCTTTTTGATGGCTTATTTTCTGGGAAGGCTTACATACGGAGGCGGGGTTATTTTTGGAGGGAAATTTGCGTTTCAAAATGAGCTGGGCGTATTTTCGTATGGCACTTTGTGTCTCAAAATATTGTGGACTGCGGTCATTAACTGATCTCTTTGAACCTAACAACTCGTAGAACATTACAGCGTGTTTTGTCTATGTAGCTGATATAATAACTTGCGCCGTAATAAAGTTCAGCAACGACTGCATGCCTGCGATAACGAAAACTGAAATCACAAATGGTAAACAATTTAAACACTTCTTACCGTTTTTATTACCAGCAATGTTAATGAACCATTAATTGAACAATACGTTAGTAAGTAAGTAAGTAAGTAAATTTTATTTAAACACGGTCGTTCTATCAGTCTATTAATTTTTACAACAAATTTTTCCATAAAAGCCGTGTATAAAAATATTACAATATTTTGAATATAGAATATATTATGATATAAAATGACATAAAAAGGATAAAATGCTCAATTTATAGGACATCAAAGAAGCAGTGGGGTAATTTGTTCAGCTTATTTCTAAAATTAGTTATTGATTTGGAAAGTCGTATCTCTTCAGGTAACGAATTCCAGACAAAAGCTCCTTTGTAGCCGAAACGCTTTTTCCGGCCATAGTTTGTTTTTGGGAGGGGCAATTGTAATTTTGTTGTCGAACCCCTTATATTATATGGCGTCACAACTTTCGAAAATTTATTAATTAAATATTTAGGCGCTTGATTATTGTACACTTTGTACATTTCGATGGCCAATAGCTTACTTCGGCGAGTAGATAGTCAGTCCCATTCTAATTTTTCAAGAAGAGGGCCAGCACTATCATCGAAGTTTGAATTTGTAATTATTCTGGCTGCTCGATTTTGAAGTTTTTGTAATTTTTTGGAAAGCTCAGTGCCCAGTCCATCCCAGACTATGCTGCAGTAATCAAAATTTGGTTGGATAAGCGTTTTATACATAGTTTCAAGGGAGGACATTGGGACAAAGGGCTTTATCCGTTTAAGCGCGCCAATCGCACCTACGATTTTACTTGAAATCTTTTCGACATGGCTTGCCCAAGTAAGTGATTCGTCAATATAAACCCCTAGTGACTTTGCCGAGGCTATTCTAGGGACGACTTCGTCTGCAATCTGTAATGTTGGGCAAATCATATGGGAGGATCTTTGTCGTGAGCCTAATAGTAAATATTCCGTTTTTGTTGTGTTTAAACTTAACCTATTGGATCTGAGCCACTCACAAACGTTTTTGAGGTCGATGTTGAGCTTTAGCTCAATCTCTGCGCTGGAATTACTTACCATTGTAATACTAGTATCGTCTGCATACATTTGTGTGTTCGAAAACTCTAGGCAATTTGGAAGGTCATTAATATCAAGCAAAAACAATAAAGGCCCTAAAATAGTTCCTTGGGGAATACCACAGGAAAGGACTTCAGTGTCTGACAATATTCCGTCGACCACACACTTCTGCTCTCTTCCACTAAGATATGATTTAAACCATGCGGTACTGGACTGGCACACGCCGTAGTTTTGTAGTTTTTGTAGCAGAATTGTGTGGTCAACAGTGTCGAACGCTTTTTTAGGTCAATGAAAATAATGGCGTTAATCAAGCCATTGTCTATGTTCAAAGTCCATTTGTCAGTGGCATCAAGTAGCGCAGTAACTGTTGAATGGAGTTTACGAAAACCAGATCAATTGGCAATTTGTTAGTAAGCCATTATTTTGTAAATATGTATAGACCTGGTCGTAAATGATGCGTTCAATTACCCTATATCATTATGACGTCACGGCTTGTTTATGAGGGGGACAGAATTGACTTGAACAATAGAATTTTGAACTAAATCTGCTCTGCTGAGGAAAATTTAACTTCGAATTGTCTGCTTTCCAGA
This sequence comes from Actinernus sp. WN-2022, assembly GCA_030867875.1. Taxonomy (NCBI): domain Eukaryota; kingdom Metazoa; phylum Cnidaria; class Anthozoa; order Actiniaria; family Actinernidae; genus Actinernus; species Actinernus sp. WN-2022. The sequence continues at coordinate 127,097 of JAOWCC010001177.1, forward strand.
TATCAGCTGTATCAATGTTTATCCCACAATATTTACCGTATTTGGTGGCTGTTACCGCTATTCTACAAAATGCATTTGATAGCGATTTCCTTTGTGTTGTTGCCGTTTTGTCCCCCTCCCACGACCGTGATCCTTAGCGTTTAAACAATAGATTGTTTTGATTCGACGTCATAATGATATAGGTCAATTACTTTTGCTATTGCTGGTATCACGGAAATCGGCCTGTAATTGTTTCTGTCTGAGCGCGTCCCGCTTTTATACACAGGACTAACTTTTGCCTGTTTCCACTCCCTAGGAAATATCACTTGGGTAATGGATGTATTAAATAAAAGCGTAAGCGAATCGGATATAATATCAGCGCCTACTTTAAGTAATTTACATGGAATGTTGTCTAAGCCAGTTGCTTTCGATGATGATAGGTTTTTTAGGAGTTTGTAAACGACATTCCTGGTGGATGCATGGTCCATCCATAAAATAAGCCCATGGGCTTATATTCGGGGGGCTTATTTTATAATAATAATCTTTAACGAGGAAGCCAACTTCACCGACAGAGTGATTTACAGAGGGGTCCTCTAGAATAAATTGATAATAATGATACTAGATAAATGTCAATTAAAAATAGTTAAATGTTTAAAATATATGTAAGTAATATTCCTAAAGTAAAGTATTTGATACTAAGTGTAAAGTGGGTCTTAATTATAAGATCAATAAATATATGGGATAAAGGATTAAAAATATGCTCTAGTTAGGCCACGCTTAAAAGCTAATAATGTGGGTGTTTCCCTGAGGGTAATGTTCAGAGAGTTCCAAACGTCGGCAGAGAAACAATGGTGGACCAATGTCCCCATCTCCTATTAGCAGTAGTTTTACGGATATTATTCCTAGACCTAGTTCTATATTTATGAAAGTCCCTATTAAATGAACATTGAAACGAGTGTAAGAAATGATTGTTTACTAATTTGTAAATAAAAATTGCACGGTGTTTAGCCCGACGCCGTTCAGTGTAATGGCTTCCAATGAAGCTTCGCAAGAGCCTCGTTGGCAGATGCGCGAGGTGGAAGATCTAAGATAAGTCGCGCAGCTTTATTATGCAGAACTTGAAGTTGCGTTACCTCGGTCGCCCCATATGATATCGCAATAGTGAAAGAGAGGCAGGACATAGCTATTAAAAAAGTGACTCTAGCGCTAAGAGGTAAGCATGGCTTGATGCGCCTTAATAACCCTAGTTTCATATTTATCTTACGGCAGGTATTCTCTTAGTGATCACCCCATGTGAGATTCTTGTTGCTAACTATTCCCAGGTACAAGAATGATTGCACCTCCTCCAAGGCGTTGTCATCAGAGGTCTATCTTACTAAGGTGCGCATTGCTACAATTAACATGAATTTGCATTTGTTGTAACATTTAGTGTGAGTTGGTTGATCCGCATCAGTGAGCGCCTTAATAACCCTAGTTTCATATTTATCTTAGGCAGGTATTCTCTTAGTGATCACCGCATGTGAGATTCTTGTTGCTAACTATTCCCAGGTACAAGAATGATTGCACCTCCTCCAAGGCGTTGTCATCAGAGGTCTATCTTACTAAGGTGCGCATTGCTACCAATTAACATGAATTTGCATTTGTTGTAACATTTAGTGTGAGTTGGTTGATCCGCATCCAACTACAGAGGGTTTTCGCGTTTAAAATTTGGGGGGCTTATTTTCGGAATTTTACGGTATTTGGCATTAAAATTTACGAAATCAGCAGTATCCAATCATGCAGTTAATTGGAGACAGCTATATAAACGTTGAATGCTATTTTTGGCCACGTTTGCGTAGTTTTTACGCTATTTGTCATTGGGATTGTAGGTTATTTAAAATTCGCTTCATCATTTTTTGCATTTGAAGTTTCGCTTAATTTATTATAATTTTTCTGGATTTTTTCATGGTTTTCATAAAGAAAAATTGAGTTGGGCGATTGGATTTGTTTTTGAGTAAATAGGAAAAAAGGTTTTATGTAGGTGTGTACTACAACAACAAGCAAGCTTTATTACCAAGATTTAAATTAAAGAGTTACAATTTGATGAGAAAAAACAGGAAGGTAAAAAGCCACTCAGAATAACTAAAAAGCTAAACAAGCTGAGTGGCTACATGAGGATTTTAAACAGAGTATGGGTTGGCAATAAAGTCTGACACACTAAATTAACACTAAATTGACAGTAATAAATATAAATAATAAATTAAGCAAAAACAACATAGACCAAAAAACAAAATGACATTTAGAGAAGGCACCAGCTTGAAACATTTAGAATTGGTGATTGAAAAACAGGCTGTATAAGGAAAGTCTAATTTATATCATATGCTTGGATGAAGTGAGATTTAATCTGTGTCTTAAACGATTTTGGAGGGAGTGTTTTAAGATGTTCGTCGATGTTATTCCATAGAAGTACTGCAGAAAAGTGGACATTGAACTTTCCATAATTAGTTCTTACTGATTTAATATAATATGATGATTTTGAAGCAAGTCTAGTGTTATATTGGTGTTTGGATGATACTGACTCAAAAAAATTGTCGAAAGCCTTGGGTAACAAATCATGATGGAACTGGTACATAAAAATTAGATTATGGAAAGAAACAAGATCAATTAACTTAAGAATTTCAAGCTGATAAAAGAGAGGGTCCGAGTGTTTATCTGGTTTAGAAAAAGTAATGATACGCAAGGCCTTCTTCTGCTGGGTTATGATATGTTTTAGAGTTGATTTGTAAGTGTTACCCCACAGAAGTAGGCCATACGTAAGGAAAGGATAAATTAATGAATAATACAATTGGCATAAGATCCCAGTATCAACATAATGTCTAAGCTTAGATAGGATTCCAACCCTTCTTGATGTTTTTTTACCTAATTCATGTATATGTGATTTCCAATTTAAATGCGAATCAAAAATGAGGCCTAAGTATTTAATTTGGCTATCTTTTCTAATTGATTTACCTGAAATTAACAATTTCATGTTATGCAAAATTTTCTTTTGTGGGGGGTGGAAGACTAAAAAGCTAGTTTTATCAATGTTTAATGATAGCTTGTTGGCTATTTTCCTCTATTTATTTCATGCTTCATTCTCAAACCTTTTCCTACAAATGCAACTGTTATGCCCCCTTAACCCTGCGAAGATTTCACTTCCGGTAACATTTCGGCGGTTCAAAAAAGCGTCTCGGATTTTGAATCAATGGTCTCGGCGAGTCTCGGATTTGACCATTCTATACTCCTTATCTGCGAACAGTCCACTTGATTTGACTTTATGTACTGACACTGATCACTCTGAAAGTCAGTCCGGTTCCGCCTGAAAGGTTTGAACGAATTAAATGTACGTTCCGTCGTTCCGTGTCTTCAGTCAGGATATATTCATATGTATATATGGTACAGTGCAGTTATGGCTGCTTAGGTTTTCTATGATCTATGCTAGTACACAACTGAGTACATCACAAGTGAAACGTAGCGTAGGTTATGAGTGAATTTAAGTGTACATTCCGTGTCTTCAGTCAGGATATATTCATATGACATATGGTACAGTGCAGTTATGGCTGCTTAGGTTTCTATGATCTAGTACACAACTGAGTATATCACAAGTGAAACGTAGGGTAGGTTATGAGCGAATTTAAGTGTACATTCCATGTCTTCAGTCAGGATATATTCATATGTATATATGGTACAGTGCAGTTATGGCTGCTTAGGTTTTCTATCATCTAGTACACAACTGAGTATATCACAAGTGAAACGTAGCGTAGGTTATGAGTGAATTTCACTCGCGTGGGCAAGTCAAGATTCTTACACAAACGATCCATTGACAACATATCTTAGTCCTGGGATCGGCAAAGCATGACCTTCTCAGGACGGTTTAACAATATACAATACAATGTGATTTATTAGCACCTTGAAAACATATTTGTTACATTGCTGTCGATCTAATAAATTTATATATATATATAATATTAATTTACATATGATGTGGAAGATTAAGCATATTTTTTAACAAATAGATTTATAATATATTTGATAAATATCGAGCTAACATTAACTAGATTATTGTCCTGTATCTTGTCAAGTATTGTTTTGTATGAGCCAGTCTTTGACTATGTGATTGGGCTTCCTGTGGACAAACATTTAATTAAAGTGGCAAAGTCCATTTAAACAATCGGTTAGCTGAAGTTATGAAAATGATATGGGACAATTCTGGTTGTGCAAATATCTGAATACTTCGACATTCAGTCAGTGGCAGCCCACAGTAGCAACACACGCAAACTGATAAGAAGCCAATAATTACTCGGGCTGCCTGTGGCAGCACCGAGTCTTAAAATGCAAGTCTTTTTTTTTTTTTTAGTTGGGTGTCGCAAAATTTCTGCGCATGCGTTAGAGGTCAAATTCACACCAATCAGATTGCACTGTGCTGGTCACGCAACAATCGCCAGGTTAATTTATTTACATAATTTAATACAGTAAAGCAAGATGGCGGAAGACCCGCGAGGAACTTTCTCTCTAATTTGGAGTCTAATCTCTCAAATGTAAGCCAGTTTAATGTTTTATTTAACTTCACTCGTGCGAAAGCCTTCCAACAGGCTTAGGATATTTCAACTGGCGCTATTGACGGAGCCGAAGGACCGCGTTTTTTACCCAGATGGCCAGTGATACGACACGTACGACGACCTGAAGCCAGTGAACTGGGGCCAGGATCCGGAAAGCTAAAATTCGAAGAAATAGATATTGGAATCTATAAGCCATCGGCTCGCTGTGCTGCATTTAAAACATCCGAGGAAAACATATTATTTTGGGTGAAGGCACTTCAAGACCAATATTACGAGTCTCTTAAAAACTGTCAGAGATTTAAATTTACCGTAAGTTGGATCAGAGAGTATTGAGATCAAGTTATTTCGTTCCAGCGAGGATATTGACCTAGCGGAAACGGTACCAGCTGTCGAAGGATTTTACTTATAATCATCCACGTCTACTTAACAACAAGAATAGTTATGTGCCAAGGCATGGGCAAAGATTGAGTTTCCCAGATTACAGATGAAAGTAGAGAACTTAATGAATGAAGAAACAGAGGTCACGCGCGACATGCTTCAGAACATGAACATGTTCAACACTTTATATTATACCAAGTTATACTAAGAAAACAAAACAAATTACAGAGCCTGCAAGTTCACAAGTCAATGAAAAACCCCAAGTGCCTGTAGTTTTGAATCAACATATCCTTGAAACTCCAAAAGCAACATACACATGAGTCAAATTCAAACCGGAAGAGACGGAATTCTTTAGATTATTCACGAGGATAAATTTGTTAGCCCGCACTGAATAAGGACCAAGGTCTCCAGTGTTCCGAGACTACCCAACCTACTGAAGCTTATCAGTTTGTTCAAGAGCCATCTTTCTTACATGACAACCCGATCCCTATTCATCAGAATACATTTTCTATGCTAAATGACGAGAGTTTACAATCACCTGACCGACAACTCACTACTAAAGAAAGGGACCATGAAGTACGGTAGTACGGTTAATTCTCGGGTTCAAAACAATGAATATATGCCTACTCAAATGCAGTGTGTTAAACGAATAAGTAGTGTTTAAATTAAAAGGTCAACATACGAGAAAAACAAAACTATTAAATTACATATATACTAGAGGAGCAGAGAATGTAAGTCACCGCGCTACCGGCCACTAAAGACTGCTAAATTCAGCTAATATTTCTTCCCTTTGTTTATTACTAAGAGGATTTCAAATGAAAGTGTATTACATCTTCAATCTCATGTGGCCCGAGTGAAAGCCCAGATGGGCTCTTGTTATTTATAGAGTCGATCATGCGTATCGTAGATGTCAACTGAACGGAACGACTCGTATTACCAATGGCCATTACAAACACAGAACTGATACAAAGTGATAAATATGTACCAACTTACTAAAGTAATAGCATTATATGTGTACTTCAGTTGTTACTAATGTTATAGCAATAAAATAGATTAATAAATCACAAATCCACAAAATTGAAAGTGAAGGAAGGATCTAGACGTTTCGTTGGATGAACTTTGTTTATCAACACTGTAGAATACAGCAGCTTTGTTTTGACTCGTTTCGAATCATTTAAGAATTGTGACAATGGTAGTTCATTCTTTGAACAAACCGATTTCTTTACCCTTCATAGTTATACTAAATATTCGTTTTGCAGTTGATAAGAAGCCAATAAGAAGAAACTGATAAGAAGCCAATAATTATTTATAGAGTTGATCAATTGCGTATCGTAGATGTCAAAACAGAACGAAATAAGAGAACGGCTAGCTCGTAAGAAAACCAATGGCCCATTACAAACAGAACTGACACAAAGTGATAAATATGTACCAACTTACTAAAGTAATAGCATTATATATGTGTATTTCAGTTGTAACTAATCTTATAGCAATAACTTTGTTGAATAAACCACAAATGTCACATAATTCAAAGTGAAGGAAGGATCTAGATGTTTCGATGGATCAACACAGTAGAATACAGCAGCGTTGTTTTGAATCGTTTCGACTCATTTACGATTGTGACAATGGTAGTTCATTCTTTGAGCAAACCGATTTCTTTAGCCTTCATAGTTGCACTAAATATAACTGAGTTTGTTTTGTAGTTGTTGAATTTTTTGAATTGTTTCTCACTACAAAGTTATCATGTTGGATAAACTTTGCTGAGCAACAGAACTAAAACGAAACCAACTTAAAATGAAAATTATGCTTAAAAGTTATTATAAACCAAACAAAAAAAGTAGAAAACAGTTTCAAACCGCATTACGTTCTCAGACAGTTAAGTCATGAGAATCAATAGAGGTAGATCAACTGTTGAGCTTCAGTGTGCTATTTATGTCTTATTGTAATTCTCACAAATATTCATGATCACCAACTCCACGACTGCCACGTACGTACTTGCTGCTGTCAAGTTCTTTTTCCTTTGTCTGTATTCTGAGAAACACAGGAAGTTGATTGACCTCTTGCTCTTGTAACATTTGCATATTCTCTGTGTTATGATTTCCGGGGGACTGACACACATAACAAATTTTAACAGCTACAATATTTAAGCAATTTACTTAATACGTTAAGTTTACCTTAAGTTGTAAATTAAGTTGTTTCAAACACCTCAGACAGCTTTCTTGTTCCCAGACCTTTCTTAGATCGCTCGTAAAGCGTGAAACCGTGCAAAATCTGATTCCCATTTGGGTCTGAGCGGATTCAGTGGTGTTTTAGTAGTTATTGTAGCCAAAGTATAGGAAATTTTGTAACTGAGGAGTACCACAATCTCTATGGATATTTAAACGAAACGTTCAAGCCATTTCTTGTAATCTAAATCACCATCTTTACTTTAACTTTGAAAGTTCAGTTCCTGTGAAGAAGAATATCTTAAAGACGAGTTTAACTCGTCACAACCTATACTGATCTAGTACTAAGATGGCTGTTCATTAGGGAGCAGGTCCACAACTTACCCCCCTGACAGCAACTTTCTAATCAATGGTGTCCATGGTAACTGGAGATCCACTACGCCTATATCACGTGTTTTTCACAAGGTATAACAATCTCTACCGTTGGCGTTCTGCCTAAACTGAATTCAACTGAAGACGCTTAATACAACCAAAAAACGCAAAGAACGAGATGGAGCTTGAAGAGCTCCTAGAAGAATTTTCGGAGAAGTTACAGTGCCCGCTATGTGTAGAAATATTTACGAAACCTAAAATTCTCCCGTGCATGCACCGTTTTTGTGAACAGTGTATAAGAAGGTGGTGGCGAACGTGCCAAGAAAATCAACAGCCCTTCACATGTCCCATTTGCCGTTCGGTAATAGAGATACCGAATGGAATAGCACATCTTCCCTCATCATCCTACCTGGATGGTTTACTAGAGCTCTTTACAGCCTTAACTGCAGCGGTGTCCAGTCAAGAAGGTCAAAGAACTGTGTGTGGCAACTGCGAGAACGCTGGCGTCGTTTGTGCGTTTTGTTCCAATTGCAGTGACCTTCTATGTGAACAATGCGTCGAAATGCACAGACAGATCAAAGTCTTTCGTAATCATCGAATTGTTTTGCTACGTGAATTCCAGTCCGTAAATGTTCAAGATTTCTTACAACGACCCCTGTTTTGCAGGGAAGAAAACCATGAACGCAAAGAACTGAAATACTTTTGCAAAACGGAAACTTGCCGAAAGTGCGTTTGCCGAAAGTGCGTGACACTAACTCACAAGGGACATGATTTGATAAGCATGGAGGAGGCAGCAGAAGAAGCGAAAGCAGCAATGATGGAACAAACCGAACGGGTAAAGAAGGCAGTTACATCTTGTCGTACTGTACTGACCAGTTTACGAAACGAGTTAGCAAATACACAAAAAGAATTAGACTTAGCTCGACGCGAAGTGCACGGGAGCGTTGAAGCTGCAATTCGTAAGTTAAGAGAACACGAGGCGGAAGTGGTGGCAAAGATAGACGAGGTACAAAACAAACAAGTAACCTCGCATAGCGTCCTCCAGGAAGATTTGGAGCTGAAGATTGGCCAACTGACAAGTTATGTGGAACACGTAGAGGGTATAATTAACAGAAACCTGAAAACCGAGGTTTTGCAAACCGAGTCAACTACTGCTCAGCGTGCACAAGAACTGCTGGTCGCACATGAGAAACAAAGGCCACAACTACGAGACCATACATCAGTGTATTACGAGACGAGTGACAACGTTCATGAAGCTCTAAATGTTGGGAAGTTGGTGATTTCAAGCTGTGCAGGTAACTAATCTTTTTACCTTGTTCTTGTTTTTGTAGCAAAATATCCAACGATTTTAAATTAATTTATTTTCTTCATTATAACTTTATAACTCTCCACCGTATAACGTTTCTATTTTAAAGAAAAACAAGAGCCCATCTGGGCTTTCACTCGGGCCACATGAGATTGAAGATGAAATACACTTTCATTTGAAATCCTCTTAGTAATAACCAAAGGGAAGAATTATTAGCAGTCTTTAGGAGTGGCCGGTAGCGCGGTGACTTTCATTCTCTGCTCCCCTAGTATATATATACATGTATGTAATTTAATATTTTTGTTTTCTCGTATGTAAATTAAAGTAGTTGATCTTTTATTGAAAACACTACTTATTCATGTGTGTATGTATGTTCAGACTACTATCGTGTAGCTAGCTAGTCAGAGTCTTGAGATATCTGTCAGCAACTCGCAGCTAGTTAATAAATTAGTACTGTTCAGACCTAGTAACTTAGTAGGTTTTACTTTTTGTTTTTCCGTTCCAGTCGTAAACAGTCCGAGTTTGACCAAAGTGAAACGATCGAGCTGCTCGCGTCCGTAGATATATATTTCTTCGTTTGCACTTTTGACATGATATAATTCTTCAAATGGCACCATTGTTTTATTTCTTATGTTTAATAATACAGTTCTCAGCTGTAAATAAAATAGAACATTCTATGGAAGATTTCTTGTCCTAAAGTTTGGAAACGTAACACATGCATTTGACGCTAGAAAGTTCAGTACTCGCAAGGTCAATTTACTAGTGGCAGTTTACTAGTTTGCACTATCGGCTGTTATGGAATGGAAACATACTTTCACAGCTTAATATGTATGTCGATTGGTCAGAAGGATATCTTGTTTAAATGCTACGGTCCTTTCGGCATCAGGAAATTTTTAAACGGGAGTTTTCGTACAGTATTTCAAGCTATGCTGTAGTGCGAGTTCAGTTACGCCACAAATGTCGGTGAAACTAATACCGTGTTCATTATTATCGGTTTTCTCTATGGGTTCTCATGTATTCAATAATTACTTCTGGAGCTTCATATTTATGTCGATTGGTCACAATGATTTCCTCTTTCAGTTTTTCCCTTTAGTTTGGACATTAGGAATATATCCTTGGAGATTTCGTACAGTTTAGCGACCGTTGTGTCGAAAGTAGAAACGTTCGTTTGACATGAAAGTGCGTAAACAAACTGTCACAAGCGGTTTCATAGCAGCTCGATGTTTGACTCCCATATAGTCGATGATAACGTATATAGCTTCATATGTACGTCGATTTCTCACAAGGATTTCCTCTTTCAGTTTTCCTCTCTCTTTGCTGGCAGTTCATGCTTCTTGTTCGGGTAGTCGCCCCACTGAGCCGTAACCACAAAACGAGCACAGCATACACGACTTTCATAATGGCCGCCTCCTAATTTGCATAATTTGGAAGATAAATCTGTAGAGGGAAACCAATGCTACCACATGAAAGATCACATTAAAACTAGTAATATTTTTGAGTTTTAGAGCAATGTGGAGAATTGCTGTTGAGCTTTGAGCATTTCTAATGCAGAAAAACATGAAAGCGAGGCTAGTAAGGCGTCCGCTGTTTTTCTCATACAAATCTCTCTAATTTCAACTTGCTGTAACTTCATTGCTTTTTAAGCTACAGCACTCAACTTTCACAAGTTCACTAATGTCGACATGCTCTTTCACATGGCAATGTTCATATTTTCTATAAATGTGAGTAAACAACCGAAACGGAAAATCACATATGCAAATTAGGAGGCGGCCATTATGAAAGTCGTGTATTTCAGTTGGCATACACTGCGTACATCTGCTTAACTAATTAGATTTGTAAAAATCTTAGCGGATCATGTAAATATTCCGCTTGGCTCAAATATGAGGGTTTCTGCCGTCAAAGTTCATTTTTTGTTTCAGTTTTCCCCATATTAGCAGACTTGTATAATGTCTCGAGCTCTCCGAATCCAGTAGAAAGACTCTGGTTATTCTGTCGTAAAACATGGACCTGACCCAAATTTAGGTTGTATTGCATCATTGCCCACGATGGAATAGATTTCTGACAATGACTATTTGAAATTGATATCTCCTTGTCTCGCCCGAGTCTGAGCTTTGAATTTTCTTATCTGAGCGCGCCTGAGGAAATCTAACCTTTGTTTGCGTGACCAGCATAGTGCAATCTGATTGGTTCGAATTTGACCTTTAACGCATGCGCAGAAGCCGTCTGACACTGATTAAAAAAAAAATTGTAACCACTTGCATTTTAAGACTCGGCGCTGCCACAGGCAGCCCGAGTAATAACAGATATCAATATTTGAATATCCTACTAAGTTCTTAATATTTTCTATTTATTTAATATTTTGCCTATATTACATGGGATTGGGGGGAGGGGGGGGGGGGGAGGCAAAAATGCAAAAATTAATGCAAAACTCCCTCGGTTGTTGTTCAAAGCAACAGTTGATTTGTTTTATGAAACCCAGTTAGTATTGACTGACTGTATTGACAGAATGTTGTACAAGCTTGTTTTTCACTGAACTATTTATTGTCTTCGACTGTTGTAAATCAACCAAAACGTGTACAGTCCTCTCTCCTGCGACCACTTCCCGTAATCGACCACCTCCCGTGAACCGTTTTTTCCTCAGTCAAATTCTGTTGTAAAAACTCTCTCGTAAGCGACCAACACAAAAATTCTTAAGCGACCGCGACCACTTTTTAGTCTCAACACTTGACATTTCTATTGTTTTTTGTTTCCGATAAGCGACCACCAAAGTAGATTGTACTGTATTTTTAGAACATCATTACTCAGATACCACAAAGTTCAATTTTTAATGGCGCTGACAGATAAGAAACTAAAAAAGATTGGAAAAACTAGAGCTAGAACTCCTGTTCTTAGCTATGTTGTTATGGTGACAGCGCGCTAGAGCTGTGCTAGAAGTCTGATCCGTTTAGCAATCACTTGGGCTACCTGTGTTGCTTTTTCCCTTAAGCGACCACTTCCCGTAAGCGACCACTTTGTCCGTGCACCAAGGGTGGTCGCTTAAGAGCGATATTATACGAAAATCTGGTATTTTGGGCATTCGTGTTTATAAACTGTATGTCGTAAAATGAGTGGATTTAGCGCTCCGTATCAAAAGAGTGGCCCACTTATCACTCGGTACCGCCTCAATATTCCATTTATCAGCAATCAAGCTACAGTTGTTCTGTTTTATGTACCGATCAAATTGAAACATCTCCCGACCGGGCATTTGAATGTTTGGAGTTTGGATTGTTCAAATCCCCCCCCCCCCCCCCCCCCCCCACCCCCAGGGACATGCTATTAGTTGTGACACCGCATAGTGTAAATATTCGTAAGCAATGTACATTTATATTTTAATACCTTCAAATGAAGCACAAAGCTTTTGAACTCCCTTTTAAGCAGAATGTTCTCCTTTGAAGTGACCTAAAGTGACCTCCCCGCTCCAATTCCACAGACTTGTTCAAATTCTTCCCCACCCCAAGGACAATTCCCTACTCCCCACGAAAACGGGGGGCGGGGGTGGGTGGGTGGGTGGGTGGGTGGGTGGGTGGGTATGTAGATGTTTCGATTTGATCGGTACATCAATATGGTATCTAAACCGCGCGCAGTATGTAGTCTTTATCGCAGCTGTAATTTAATGGGTCGTCACGCAACATTCTACCCTAGTATACCATGTTGAGTTATTTGTTACGCGTACAGTCAGTGAACCCGGATTTGATTTCATTAGATTTAAATAGGATCGGATTGTTTTCTCATCCCCAAATAATAGCTGTTGTCGCAAAATTAACAGAAAACTGTAGTTTTTATTATTTATTTTCAAAACATTTCTACGGGGAGCATACCCCTTGATCCTCTCTAGTTTTCATAACCACAAACCATGTCGTCTTTCATTACTTCCGACGAGAATTTTTACCAGATTCTATATCTAGTGATTGAATAATTTGTAGTTCAGTTGTCTTCATCAGTTGAACTGTACAATTTACCAGCAACTAAACTCATCCTCACTTTGAGTTGTCATCCACGGTATCATGAAACAACACATTACCACTCAGTTTCTCTTCAGTGTCAGATGTTCAGAAACACAATTCCTCGTATCAGCTTTATTGCCCCTGGATGGCGGACGTTGTGGTGATACTAAGCAGAAGACATTTATATAAAAGAAACTTTAATTTTTTTGTATTGTTATATATCTTTATTTATATTGTTATATATCTTTATTTATAAAAAAAATATTTTTCTCGAGACAAGAGGTGGGTCAAATATTCTAACAAAGACAACTATCACCAATCTAGCGGAGATTTCACGGTGATTAGCTATAGGCTACGAGTTGGATAGATCATCAATGGTTAAAGTCACCGGGGAATCACTGCTGTTTCGAAAATGTTGTTCCCAGTGATTCGCCACCGGGCTCGTAGATAGGTCACAGAAAAATAAATCGCCATTTTGTGAACTCGCTTTTAGGGTGATTTGGATCGAGTTGGTATGTTTTATTAATCAAAAGTGACATAGTTTCTATTTTCTATGATAAGCAATTCTTTTTACAAATTATATTTGTAAATCCGTCGAGGTATATTATATTCTAAACCACAAAAATAACTTGTATAATATAATGGTCGAAAAGTCGAGGTAATTTTCAACTATCAAGCAAAAACCGGATCGAAGTCCACCAATCAGATTACAGATACCATTTAACTGCAACACGCAAATCTCGTTTCCTCACGCGTCCGAGGATGTTTCTGCGTTGTGATTGGTGCACTTTCCTGTGTTGTGATTGGTTCACTTTCCTTACTTAGCTCAACTTCACCAAAGAAACGAAAAGAAAACGTTGGAGTTCTTCACAGAACCTGATTCTGTGTTTAGAAAGAACAAAATCTCTTCAAAAGGACGTCAGTAGGTCCACAAAATTAACAGGAAGTGTTCGTGATGAAGATAGAATAGTTTCTTCATTCAGTTTATCGGGTGAAAACAGATTATCATTCAAACAAGGAATTCGACAATGTGCAGGTTTCATAGCCGGGTAAGCTTTTTTATTGAAGTTGTTTTAGTTAGAACTCGTTGAATTTTCTTTGAACTGCTGCGGTTATTTTTCTAATCATTCTCTACTGCTGAGAGCGATATATCAACTGGAAAATATCTCCTGCTCATATTGTAGTAATAATTAGTTCGGTGTTTTAGCAAATGCCATCCTGAATCAGTTTACTTTTAGTCTGCCGGTTTGAAAAGAATCTTCATCTTGAAACCTTGGTAAAGAACTTGAAAAACACTAGTTTGTATTAGTGTGTAGAAATACTACCTTAGCCTAATCAATAAGAACTCTTCATGTAATATTAAGGCCTACCCCGGGTCCTAAAGTTGCCTTAAGTCGCCTTAAGTCGCCCAAAATTGTCTGAAGTTGCCTTAAATCGCATCAAGTCGCCTTAAGTTTCCACATTTTTTACCTCGATTTTGCTTAAGTCGCCTAAAGTTGCCTTAAGTTACCCAAAATTACGGCAACTTTAGGACCCGGGGTAGGCCTAATATTAAATGTTTAATATATGTATAAATTTCAGTTTAATTCTGTCTTTATTTCTCTCTTCTCAACTAACGGTTTGTGTTGTGTTTTCTCTTCACAGTCGACCCTCGTCGCAGCACAGTTCAAGTAGAAAATGTTCTTCTTGGGATACAACTAAGAATATTAACAAGGAACAGAATGGGAGAGTTGTGCTTTTGTCCTGAGGAATCACTACGTGTTAAAATGGAGGATAATGAAGGACGGCAAATAGACGTAAAGATTGTTTATAACGAAAAGGAAAACGGCAATAACATTGTGCACCAAAAAACAGTGAAGGAAGGACAGTACAGAATTACAACAACATTTGAAGGACACGACATTGATGAGAGAATTGTAAATATTATCAGTGAATTGAAACCTGTTAAAACATTTGGTTCAAGTGGTAAAGGAAGAGGACAGTTTAATTGTCCATGTGGCATAACAGTGAATGAACAGCAGTGTGTTCTCATAGCGGACACCCATAACCACCGAGTTCAAGTATTTAATAGCAGTGGAGAATATCAACGCGAACTTGGTGGTGAGGGAAGCAAAAAAGGACAAATGAAAATACCTGAAGGAGTCACAGTAGATAAATACAATAATAATATTATTGTTAGTGACACGGGTAATAACAGGGTTCAAGTGTTTTCAGTAGATGGAGTGTTTATTCGTAGTATTGGTGAGGGGAGAGTTGAGAGTCCTTGTGGAGTATGTGTTTGTAACCAGGGTAATGTTGTGGTGTGTAGTCAGGGATATAAGAGAGGGGTAAATATGTTTAGTAGAGATGGAGTGTTTATTAGAGAGTTTGGTAATCAATATACATCCCCATACTATATAACGTACACTAACGGTGCATATTTTGTATCGTATCGTAATGAACATTGTATTCGTGTGTTTGGCGATGATAATGGACAATTCGTTCGTCAGTTCGGTTCACCTGGACAAGGTAATGGTCAGTTTAATGAACCCCATGGCCTTACAGTGTATGGACACAGTTATCTACTCGTCTGTGACTGTGGTAATAATCGTGTTCAGGTGCTAACACAGGAAGGTGAATGTGTGGGTACATTCGGTAGTTTTGGTTCTAATCTTGGTGAGATGTGGTGTCCAGTAGACCTGACAGTTTTCCCTGATGGCCGTACTGTGATGGTGATAGAATACAACCATCGTGTTCATGTATGGCGTTAGTGTAGAACTGAATCCACTCTACTCTATCAACACACAATATCTACAACCTTCAACACGTAAGTACAACATCTACAACTGTTCCTATTTATCACAACTATTCTTTTTTCGCATTTTTACACGAGTTAGATTTTTTCTCCGATAAAACTCGCGCGTAATTTTTTATTGCTGTCTGTTTTCTCGACAATGTTTAGTTTCAAATGTTTTTTTCCTTCCTTTTTATAACTTTTCGTTCTTATTCTTGTATAATAGACAACAGGTTTTATTATGGATGCATTTTTCATTATTTTACTGAAACATTTATCAAACTATTCTTTTTTTTTTTACATTTTTACGAGTTAGATTTTTTTCTCCGATAAAACTCGCGCGTTATTTTTTATTGTTTTCTGTACAATGTTTAGTTTGAAATGTTTTCTTCCTTCCTTTTTATAACTTTTCGTTCTTATTTTTTTATAATAGAAAGCAGGATTTATTATGGATGCATTTTTCATTATTTTACTGAAACAACCAAGTTTGTTTGCCGTGTAAATGGGAGCTTACTGTTTGTAAACTTCACTACTGATTTATCGGTTTAATGTTTTCCTGTAAACTATTTCTGTTAAATTGTCAAGAGTTCTTTAAGAACTAATTAAGCTTGACTTTACTAAAACAGTCCAGTTTATAAAAGAGAGAATTTCACTGATGCAAAATTAATTTAGTTGTAGTTTCTTTGTAAAATTAATGTCAGCTAAGTTTTATTCACAGAACTGTTTCAGTGTCTGAACAGATAAGCAATGATATTGATAAAGTGGTTCGTTTTTTTTGTAGTTGTCAAATGTTTTAGGTGGTAAACACATTAAATTCTTTTGATTGTTTCTTTGATGCACATATCATAAATTCAGAGCATTAATTACTTTAAACCTTTATTCATTTGATCGAGAATTCTTGTCACAGACCAGTAAATGGCTTATTCCATACACTGTCTTTCTGGCGAACAAATTCTCCATTGTTGTCATGTTCATCAGGATATTAACATGCTGTTAGTGTACTTATCTCGTATGTTGTCTTGTATATAGAGTGGTGTGTATATATTGCAGTTTGTAGTGTCAATTCATGGGGTATGTGAACTTAGGTAGTTTTCTTTTAACAGAAACAGCAATTTCATTAAATGCGTATAGAGAAACTAATTCTAAAGTAAAATATATTTTCCAGCACGTGATAAACCATTATTTTGGTTATTTTGTATCACTTTAAAGTTGTACATTCAGTCAATTAAATAGTTCTATTTGATTACACTTGAATCCTGTTATTTGAGGAATATTGGTTTTGTATTAACTATGACTCAGTTCTACATGTATGTGTAGAGTATTATTTAATTATCTAAATGATACTGTCACAATAAAAATGTAATGTATGTACATGTAAGGTCATCGCAAAAAAAGTCATGTTTTTTATTAATCACGGTCAACATTCAATGTTGCTGTTCCAAAATGGCGATTGAATATTTGGTCAGTGTCATGTCAGTTTGTTTTTTCACTGCAAATGTGTGAGAACCCTGAAAAAATATTTTGTTTGCCATTGCCCAAACTACCCTTTTATTAAAAAAAGCCCCCCAAAAATAGGTTTAAGACTGACCCAATGTTTTGGGAAAATATTGAAGATTGAAAAAAGATGGAAGAATATTTTTCTAACTACACCAGCAATCCACAACTAAACATGAACATTTTTACGAGAGTCTTCAACTGAAGCCAACTCATGGTTCCAGATCTCCTGCTGTTTTCTTTGTTTAACCGACCGACCCACCACCATAAACCACAGGGCAATAGTAAACACAACATTTGATTGGGATGGCCTAATTAAACAAATGTACATTTGTATCAAAAGAAGAATAAATGTTGTTGTACAATGTACATGCACTTCCGTATCAATTTGTTGTTTTACAATTATAACAGAAATGGATTATAGCAGTTGTGGGTAAGATTTTAAGATATGAGTTTGGTGATCTGTTAACAGTTAATAAGGGGCTGGACATGTTACCTGACCAAAGTGGAGGACGGGGGTTGAAAGAGCATTATCACAACCCCTCATTTAATTGAAGGGTCGTTAAACATTGACAATTAATAAAGAAGGATTCAATGATTTTGGATTCCTTTAAATATTATGGAGTATGGGATTTTCCAGGTAATTGTGAAACTTGTCAAAATGGACTAATTATTTGTTACTTCAGGGCTACCTGAAAAATGAGTAACTCAATTTTTAAGGGGGCTGTGTCACGGTAAGACTTTAAATTCGTTTTTCCGGGCCAGAAAGAGCTATTTCCACCAATTTTGATATGAACTAACGAACCTCTTGGCCATTTGGGATGCTTAAAATGAAAGCAAATATGCAAACATGACTAACAAACAGTGTATATAAACAGTCTCCAGGGAAAGTATTGAAAATCCTTTCAATCAAGCATTGAGGGAGGGAAGTTTAACTGTTTGTATCCAATTAACATCCACTAAACGAGCGATTACTCGATACATGCGCAGTACCATGACATAGCCCCTTTAAAATAATGTATTTCCTTCCATATAAACCACAGGTTTTTAACCTTTCACATTTTTAAAGTAACAAAAAATAACCTCTGTTAGGAGTGTAGCCTAGCTGCTATGCAGACGTATTTTTTCACTCATAGATTCGAAGGAAAAAGTAACGTCTGCTTACCCGAGCGCTTAATTAGTTTCCAATATGCACACCTCGTTGTGTTATGGACCAATCAGATTTTACCTTCCATATCCTGGAAAGTGACGTAATTTGTTGCATTTAAAAGGAATTCAGACAATACATTTGCCATTGACCATGCATCATAGGAGAGTGTTCACTGGCGCGCCAATTCACTAAAATTCTAACAATGGCTTTGATTGGGCAGAAAAATAAAACGTGCTGACGTGCTTGCATATTGGAAACTAATTAAGCGCTCGGGTAAGCAGACGTTACTTTTTTCTTTGAATAGCAGGCTATTATAGGAGTGCAGCTTTATGAGTTTTTACAGAAACATTTTTTCTGCAATTATGGCTGTAAACAATCCTGAAAATTGGGGGGGGGGGCAAAATGATTTTGGGACATTTTCATTGATGACTTCTGTCAATCCCTCTTCTGAGACTGGGTAGAGTGGGGTAACAGTGCCGGCCTACCCTATGCGACTGAAATAATGGAAATGCTACATGTACAACAATGGAGCACAAGTATCAGTGAGTTTTTCTAGGCAAGCTCTAATTCTCCTTCATTTTACAAAGTAAAGCTCACTCAGTCCATTTGCTTGTCGTCATCTCTGACATGGGGCGCTCCTCTATATTGAACTCTGATAAGTGTATTCTGCAATCCTTTAAAGAGAAAATGTTTGCCACTACCTTTTAGTGTAATATTATTTATTTTCTATTTAATACAGTCTGATGGCATTCACTTCACCTATTTACAGTACAGCCGTAAAATAATGCACGCGCAAGAACTTCTTTTTGCGTCCGCAAGCCAACAGGTTCTTGTGTGCAGCTTGCGCTTTAAATTGCTGAACTAACGCAAGAACTTAAGACCCGCAAGTAGTTCTTTCCGCAAGAAGATCAACCCGCAAGAAGTTTATTCCGCAAGAAGATCAACCCGCAAGAAGATACAAGATGGTAAACTTTAAGAAGACCCGCAAGAATGCTGAAGAACACGCAAGACGTGGCATATGAGAACATGTTTGTGTTTTATGTGAGATCGCTAATAAGAAACGGAACCTTTGAGAACCATGAAAGTTTACTAATATCTTAAACTGAAGTAGAGTTTTGAGAGATTAAGCACCGCGTTCTACGGCAAACGGGAAATGTCAGCCCGCCGTCAAAATACGAAATAAATATATAAGAAAAGTGGAAAAGAATTCCAACGTTCACAACAAACGCGGATCTACTCGACCTTACGTAAAAACTGAAAATGTCAAGCAGCAAACGCGCGAAAATTGTGGTCATGTTTTCATTTCTGCCGTTCGCGGGAAGGAAGAACGCGATGCTTAATCTCTCTATTAGCTGGATACCCACAGAATTGAATATTTTATTAACTCGTCACAAAGAAGCTGAAATCAAAACTCCAGAAGATTCGGTACGATCTCATGCAAATTCTGCAAATCACATGTATTAATCGGGTAGGTACAAAACACTGACCCCCGGTCCATGGACCCCTTCGTGGACCCGGTCCATGGACCCCGTGTGGAACCGGTCCATGGACCACCTGTCCATGGACCCCCTATAAAATTTTCTCAAATTCAAAAAAAATTCAAAAAATTGCGAAATGTTTCCGCTTCGGCCAGGAAATAAGGTCGTGCTGAGAAATAAGTCTGATGATGAGGTGTTAAAAGCCTCCTTCATTATCGGATATTGCGCTGAATCAATCAATCCGTGTTTATATATTCACGAAATTACTTTTTTCACAATATCATCATACATGTAACTGATACGGCCAAAGAAACCCTTACGGGCTTTTACAAAATACTGTACCTACATTCAATAATATAATATGCAAGCTTATACAGGCAATCAGGTCATGGCAGATCAAGACTACATAGTATTAAATAAATCACACGTGGCAACAAAACCAATATCCAATATATAAAAATATATACAAGATGAGAATATATGAAACATCGACCGACATCGCACATTTCATTTCAGTGGCGTAAAATTAGACTTGTAAATAAAATCATTTCACAATTATTCTCCCAAGACTCAACGACGAACAAACAGGAGTTTACTGACCCGATCGAAACTCGACATGTCACTTCAATGGAAGAATAACACTTTTCAAACGTCCTGCCTCGATAAGGACAATTAGGTTACAATGGGAACTTTCTGAAGCTTAGTTTTCCTCTATAATTTATCGTGAAAATGTCTAAAACGCAATGTATCGCAGTGCAAAATTGCAACTGATGCCCACAATTTCATAGTCGAGCGTTGCGTGACAGCAGTAATTATTCGTCTAGTAAGTGAAGTATGCAAAGAAGCACCGCTCCGTTGTCAATCAAAATAACATGTTCTCACGATCCTTATCGCACTTCGTCATCAGACTTATTTGTCAGCATGACCTTTAATAGTAGTTGTTCTTCGAAACATTTTCACCGAAGCGAAAATCGTAAGGAAAGGATAACGTACATTCGCAAATTAGAATTTGAGAAAATTTTATAGGGGGTCCATGGACCGGGTCCATGATGGGGTCCATGGACCGGAGGTCAGTGTTTTGTACTTACCCGTATTAATCAGACAACAAATTAAAATATCCAAAAAACTTTTTCACCAGTGTATCGATTTGACAGAATAGACTCAACCCAGTTTTCACATCAGGTGGAAACTATTCAGATCCGTAAGTAAAATGAAACTTTCAAAACATTTGGTTTGGTAGGAAGACATTTTTAATAGTGCGATCTCAAAGCAAAACAAACACTGCGGAGCTCATTGATTATTCAAATCAGTTGTCACACATTCAAGACTCGGACTTTGAAAACGGAGCCACATTAGATAAAAAATAAACTCCAGAATATTTATTTGGCAGAATTAATCATTTTCCAGTAAAGCTGAGAAGCTTGTGTTGCATTTTAAACTACAACGCAATAAAATCACATTTTAAAAATACTGAATGATTGACGGATCTATTAATCTACAAAAGCTAAAGTTTATCAGATGAAATAAAAACACCGAACTAACGATAGTACGGTATTTGGTAACGCAATCCCACGCAAACTTTCTTTTGGTGACCCTTCGATAATTATTAATTTGGTCAATGGTGAGCCATTCATTATAACGTTTTGGTAGCCATTCGATAGTCAAGACCATCAAGGAACATTCAGTATGGATTTGAAGACTGTAGCTTCAAAAGCTTAGTTTAATACCGCCGTTTCATTGCTACACGATAGCGTGAGACGGGCCAGATTTTTGCCGCTCATCGTGATTTGCAGTCTTTTATAATACTATCAGTAAATCAATATCCTGGAACTCGCGGTATCTCAAACAATTTTTCCCTTCCCTTGAGTGTATCAATATTTATTCTACTTGCCTGCTAAAACAGCCGAGTGCTTGAGATACATATATTTGCTTTTCGATTATCGTACTCTAGAAAACCTTTAGTTCAAGAGGGAAATAAAAGCTGAAGTTAGAAACAAATCTTAGCGTACGGAAACAGCCGCGTCTTCCCGAGCTCAAAGAAGCGACCGGTTCTTGCGTTAAGACTTCAACTTCTTGCGTTTCATCTTCTTGCGGATAAGCTCAAAATATTTAGTTCTTGCGCTTCAGCCTGAACTTCTTGCGGTTCAGTAGTTCTTGCGTCTAAAGCGCAAAAAGTTGGTTTAGGCCTTCTTGCGGCAGCTTGCGTGTTCTTGCGTCGCAAGAAGTTACTTGCGCCACTTCTTGCGCGTGCATTATTTTACGGCTGTTATAGTACCCTACCTTTTTTTGCATTATGCAAATTAGAGCAGCCCAAACTGTAGCTGGCCTTTCTCTTTTGGGGGATCTTGAGCCCATCAATTTATTTTAGTAATTATTCATTAGGGATACCTGTCAATAAATGACCTGCTTCTCTGTTTGTGACTGGCTGAATCCTTTTAACGATTGCATGAGACTCAGTAAAACGTCAAGATATTAAAATCTTAAACTTTATTGATACTCCAAAGGTCAAAAATAGAAATAAAGGAAAACAAATGTTACAATAATAATGGCAAAATTAGAAAGCATAAGCTATTTGGGCCACGTCAGGCAAAAAGGACTCTAACAACAAAATGTAAATATTGTTTGAATTTGCTTTTCGTTTTGTATGCATGTACATGGCTATTAGGATCTGCATCGCAAGTGCCACATTTTGCTACTTAAACAGTGTTGATTTGATTTAGTTGACAAGTGAAAATAGAGAACAAAATTTTATACAAGGTTTGATTGCAATTTTAGCAGTTGCAAATGGACTGCCTACAGACATTCTGCCCGTTGTACCTCATGATTTTAACAATAGTACAAGTTATCATCTGTTGTTCATCTTACTTATTGTTTTACTCTTTAAAACCAGCAGGTATAAATGAATGTCATACAACAAAATCATCCCCTATTTACTCAGGTCACCAGTTGATACCAGCTAATCCTTTTTCGATTAGATGATCGGTCTTATCAGTTTACATAAAGTTATTATTAATTATTATTACAAGATTCCTAATTTGTAATCGGGCCTTTGAATCAAAATCACGTAAATAATTTCACTGGCCTTGTCAGGAACACAACATTATAGGTCCCCGATGTACACTACGTCATGGCTCATTAACATTACATATGCACAGGAAGTGTGTCTAATTACTACAAATACATGTAGCCTTAGCCAGAACCTTGCATGCTTACAAGAGATACCTGGTCATCTCAACCAGACTCTCACAGCCTGCACAAGCTACAGTTTCCTTTCAGTGTAATCCAATTCTGAATTAAACAAAGTTGAGCTGAAAAGAGTATAAGTAGGCAAACTCTCCTATTAACCTTTGCTTAATTACTCCTGCTAAACACAGCAAATCCTAATGTGTATAACCCCCCCGTTTTATACAATGTATGTCAAGCAACACTCCAATCAGTATCCTTGGGATTCAGGGTGGGTGCTGATTACCAGATGACACACTTCTTAGCAGGATTCATTGGGCTCTCCACGGGACACTTGAATGCTTGTGAAAATTCCTTCAGGTTCAATAATGTCCCAAGAACTCTGTGAACATGTGAAAACAACAGTGTTAAAATATAACATAAGGCAGAAATATACAATTTCTATACAAAGTCATGTATCTTTGAATCTTTTGCAGGAAACAGTTACGTGCTGCGGATAATGTGATCCCATTAATTGGAAGGACTTTACTGGGTGGCAAACAAAGTTCAAAATGCTGATTTTAAAAGATTGACGATCGATTGATTTACAAACAGGTTTTGCTACAACACTATCGATCTTGTACATGTGCCTTTAAATAAAATAATGAAGTCAGATTTGTTTGCCATCCACTACAACCACGTCATTGCATTTCTGCAAACGGCCCAAGATTGACGATCGATTGGAGGTGAAACAGACATTTTTATACAAACAGGTTTTGCTATAACACTTATCGCCTTTAAATAAATGAAGTCAGATTATTTTGCCATCTAGTACAACCATGTGATTGCATTTCTGCAAACGGCCCATTCCTTATCCACCTGAACTTGGTTGTTCAAAGCAAGAGTAATGTAAGCACTATCCAGGGGTTAAATCACTAACCCAAAGTTAAACTGTGCAGATTTCAGATTACGTACTACAGTGTGGCTTGATTAGCTTTTAACTTATTTCTATAGGCAATCCAATTACCTTTATATCAAATTTTCTTTTCCTATAGCAATATAAATGTATTTTCCCCTTTTTTGGTACGTATGAATAACCTTCTTGTTGTTGATTACACTTAGAGATTTAGTGCTATCCTTAAGCTATAAAGTTACCCTTGCTTTGAACAACCAGGCCTTTCTCTTGTCTGCAGCCAAATTACAGATTAAAATTTAGTAAGGTGTTGATAACAACCAGGCCCTGTTCTTGTGTGCAGCCAGATTACAGACTAACAATTTAGTAAGGTGTTGATAACAACCAAGCCCTGTTCTTGTGTGAAGCCAGATTACAGATTAACAATTTAGTAAGGTGTTGATAACAACCAGGCCCTGTTCTTGTTCTTCGCACAAAAGTAGACAAGGGAGGGAAAACCGTGAGCGATCACAGCGACGTGAAACTGACAAGCGGGAAACCGAGCCACGATCAAGAGAACAACACAAAGCACAAGTCCCGGATGAACCAGCCCCAGGGCCACGCGAGCAAACACAGAGCCCACAGTAGTCGCTGGTTCTTTAACCATGCCTAAATTACATTTAGTATCGACTAAACCAGGCCTAAGACTTCTCTGGTTGACATAGTCTTATGGCCGTTTCAGACGGTGAACTCTTCATGCACCAAACTTAATACATGCAAGTTTGATGTCGAAGCAACTGGTTGATTCAGACGGTGAAGTTAAGTAATGATCCAGATAAGAACTGTAGTGCTCCATGGCAAGGAATGTTAAAAGGTGTTAATTTTCTATAATTACTCTTTCTCCTAATTTCATTGGTTGATACTTATAAATTCAATAGAAACTCATCAAAATAATGCATTTTCATTCGATATTTATTTGTGGTTTGAATTTATTTTTGATCAAACCAACTATGGTTTAATTTGAAGAATATCGTGTGTGGGGAAAGTTCTCAAATTTGTATTTGAAAATTCTTTTGTTTTCTCTATTATATTATATTGGTTGGATGGTGGCTTGTCTGAGTTTTCACAGAAAAAAAGAGCCATTATCTCCTTCCCTGAATTGTGATTATATATGATGGACTTGCTGTCAATGTTGAGCTCTGTTTGCGGGACAGAAACACAAAACTACTGAGTTGGATTAATCTGGCTATGTGCATATTCTGAGCACATAGCCGCTTTAATAACTCATTAATATTTATATCATTACAGATCTAATTTTTAGAAAAATATAATTTGCCGAGCCAATATAGCATAAAAAAATATTGATTTTCGAGATGTAATTTGTACTACAGTGCACCTCCTAAGGCACTAAGGCTGATGATATTCAAGCAAAATCATATGTGGTAGAGGCTCATTCAGCCTCAGAACAATGGATTCTACTACAGTTCTTATCTGGACCATTACTGAATTCATTGAACTGATTGTGGCAATTAGGAAATCTGGGTCTAGAATATAAATTAAATTTCAAGATGGCATAATTTATATGCATTAATTAGTTTGTTGCATGACAAAAGTAGCATTTGAGTCAACCACTCCTGTATGCATGCAGAGTTCCACAATGCAACAACATGCAGTGCAGAACCTAATTCATCTGCTGCACCAAGCTAATCCCAATTGACCGATTTAGCTTGTACATTTGTTGTCCCAATTCAGGTCACCTGACTTTTCCCTTGAGTAATGTCTTCTTGTTTTTATATACATGTAGTATTACATGCATGTACCTCAAGAGTTAATGTATAAATTTCGCTATTATTGGAAAACAAAGTACTGGGAAGCTCTGGAGAGCTGTCTCATGTTCTGAATTGGGACAACGAATGTACAAGCTAAATCAGTCAATTGATTCAGATGCCACACTTCTATGGAGTGGTTTATAATTAGTGTCAAAAACAACATGTGTTTTCTTTTAAGTAATGGCACATGTACACATGTATCAACTACACCAAGAACAATAGACCCTGTGCAATCAGCATATCCGCACATATGATTTTGATAGAATATGCCTAAAGTGCTGTTTGAGATATTCACAGTCAAAGTTTATATACAAGTGAAAATTGTAGGAATCTGTCTGCTGTTGACCATTTTTTACTGTGAAAACGAAAAGAAAATACCATCTAGACAATGGGAAAGTGAGAAAACAAAATATTTTTGAATCACCAATTTGAAAACGTTCCCCACATACACATTTCTCCCAAATCAAACCATAGTTAGTTTGATCAAAAATAAATTTAAACTTCAAAAATTAGCTAATGAAAGTGCATTATTTCAATGGTCTTCTATTGAATGAAATTATGAGAAAGAAGAATAGAAAATTAACATCTGTTAACATTCCTTGTCATTCAACTGTTCCTTTCTTATCTGGAGCCTGTTTTAGGATCCCCTTTCTTTACTTTTCTGCTTATTTAATACCCCTGGACACATGGACTAGCTAAACTCTTTTGTTCCTTTAATAAATTCCATGATTATTGTTTAATTGCCAGGCTGATTACTGCTGGCCATTAAATACATAGCCATCAGTAATCATACAATCTACAGTTAGTATTAATAGTATTACAACCCATTCTATGATATTTAAGTGTTAACCCAGCTATTGTGAACATGCAATCCCTCATTATGGACTAAGGAAACTATAGCTACATGTACATGTAGCTGGAATAAGGAATACAAATGCCATGTACAATGTATATAGCGCAATACAAGCCTGCTAGAACTAAGAGTGCTAACTGGACTTATCTATTAGGACTATGACCAGCATGCAGCGATACAACCCAGCCAGAACTAAGGATACTAACCAGACTAAGGACTATGACCAGCATGCAGCGATACAACCCAGCCAGAACTAAGGGTACTAACCAGACTAAGGACTATGACCAGCATGCAGCGATACAACCCAGCTAGAACTAAGAGTACTAACTGGGCTTACATGTATCTATTAGGACTATGACCAGCATGCAGTGATACAACCCAGCCAGAACTTAGGGTACTAACCGGACTAAGGACAATGTATTTTCGATGTGGGACATGTTTTTGTGAGGAACTAATTCATCCCACATCGACAGCAAGGTGGGAGAAATCAAAGCTTAAAATTTTATGTGGTGCATATCATAAGTACAATGCAATATTTGTGGCAATGTTGTATCGGATATATACAAGTAATGGCTCACCGAAGTGGCCCGCCATTGTATATCTGATACAACATTGCCACTCATATCATCGATAGTATTAAACAGTCGAAAAAACTGTTATAGCGACCAGTGCAGTCCCGTTACATTTTGTACCTACATTGTATGAACAGCCATGGAACCAAACCGTAAATTGTAACCGTGAACAGTAGTCACAAGCAGGGGGAGCAACCCATGTAGTGGCCGTCCAAGCCTACATGTATGTGTAGCTCTGGCAATAACCTTTTGACAGGAATTTTGTCTACAAGCACTTAATAATTACTACAAGTACTTGATATACGATAGCTTGATATACAGTTGGACATCTCGTATACAACCCCTCTCTTAAGCGACCACCTTCAATAGGCATTAAGGGTGGTTTCTTATAAAGAATAGATTGTTGGGTTTGATCTCATCCTTTAGATACATGTAGCTTGATATACAGTTGGACATCTTGTATGCGATCCCCTCTCTTAAGCGACCACCTTCAATAGGCATTAAGGGTGGTTTCTTATAAAGAATAGATTGTTGGGTTTGATCTCATCCTTTAGATACATGTAGTTTGATATACAGTTGGACATCTCTCTTAAGCGACCTGACCTTTGATAGACATTAAGGATGGTTGGCTATCAAGAATAGATTGTTGGGTTTGATCTCATACTTCAGATATACAGTTGAACCTCTCTTATGTGACCCCCTTTCTTATTTAAGCAACCACCTTTGATAGACATTTACATGTAGGGTGGTTGCTTGTAAAGAATAGATTGTTGGGTTTGATCTCATACCTTAGATAGCTTCATAAACAGTTGAACATCTCATACATGTATGTGCATGTTTCTGGTTATTCTGTTTGTTATTGGTGTGTTTCTGGTTGTTATCCTGGTTGTTATTGTACAGTATGTTACATTGTATTTGTAAAGTTTACCTATTAAACATTTCCTCCCCTTCATAAAAAGTAGAAAGGGTGGAGAATTCAACAAAATGCCAAGTTTTACCAACAAATTCAATTCAAATCACGTTCAAACTCTCCTAACACACAGTACTTCCAATGGTTCATTAAATCCCCACACTCTAAAAAAAAGCTACCCACTTTCAACCCCAAATCATTCATAGAACAAGTCCACAAATTGTACATACATGTACATCTGAACTATTACAATTTTCATTGAAGTGTGACCCTGAAAGTTTCAAGTCTCGTTTCGAAAGATGTTTCAAAGTTCGATTTTGTTAGAAGTACGCATGCGCACATAACGAGAGGGACTGAGTTAGACGATTAGTCACTTATTAGAAAATAAATGATGTGTTTAAATCAACAAGCACTTTCGTGGCACGGTGCGACAATCCACTGGATTAATATCTACCAGGCGTTCCTTGTGATTCGGCCAAGTTAAGCCCGGCTGGGCAAGGACATTAGTAAGTGGATGGGTGACCGTCATTTAAGGTACAATGTAAGTGGTACAGTAAGGTGTGTCAGGGGGGACAAGGAGAAAATTGGGAGGGAGTGGGAAGGAAGGGGGAGGAAGTAGAGGGGAGGGGTGAGTTATCAAAAAGTATTTTGTAGGGGAGGGGTGGGTGATTTCTTTTTCTTTTTAAAATTCCCCCCCCCCCCAAAAAAACCTTTTTTTAATGAATCCCAAAAAAAATTAAAATCCCTTTTTAGAATCATTGATATTCCAACCTAGGTTGTTTGAAATCAACCTGAAATTAGAAACAACCTACAGTAATAATTCTGTGCTATTACCTCAGTGTGAGAACCACACAAACTGCATCATGATAAAACTCCCTTTGCTAACTATGAATGATTTGTTACTTAGAATATTTCCCAAGCACCTGAAGCAGCACTTCTACAATTTTACAAGGAATTGGGCAGCCTCTACTTTAAACAAAATTACGCTGTACCAAGGTAATTAGGGTTTGAACCCAGAAAAATAAGATTATAATGGCTGACATACATGTATACCCCTACCCAAACCACTATAGACCATGAGTGAATTGCTTGGTAGCAATCGTTCTTTCGGGTATTTATATCAACTAATGATGAGTAGGTGCATAAATTATAATAGTATTATAGTATTCAATACACTATGTGCAATGGCGGTCTCCAGCGAGTGGTCCTTACACCGAGGTAAACCCAATCAATCATGTCCTGTCCCTACATGTACATTTAGTATTATTATATAGTACCAAGTCTTTCTTGTGTTTACTAGCCATTTTCATCTCAATTCCCTCCTTCCATTTCACACTCATTATGTGAAGGAACTTTCCTTATTATGGTTATTATTCTGCTTGTTATTGGTGTATTTCTGGTTATTATTGTACGTTACATTGTATTTGTAAAGTTTTAACCTAAACATTTCCTCCTCTTCATAAACGAAAAGGCAAGAAACATCTTTACCTCCCCAAGTTGAGAATCTTGCCAAGATCTTGTAAGATCTTACAAGATCTTGCCAAGATAAGATCTTGCCAAGATCTTGCAAGTCAAGATTTTAGGTCTTGTTCGGCGAAATCGCTGATTTTTACAGCGAAAAGGGCAGTTAGGGTTTAATGGCAATCGGCGCCATTTGTACCAATGGAGATGAATTCTTCTATAAGAGCGACTTTATTTGCTTAGAAGGGTGTTAAAAATTGGCTGAAATTTGCTGCAAAAGGATCGCCTTCGTAATTGTACATGTACTTGTTTTCAAGCGATTGCTCTTTGGGGTTTGCCGAGCGTAATAAAACATACTTAATAGCTGACGAGATATTTTATTATTAAACTCATCACAAAGTGATGAAGTCATAATACTATAACGAAAACTTAATTGACACTCACGGCATTATATAACAATTTGGAAAACAGACAAAACTTCTCAACTCGGCATTTTGAGATGGAATCAAAGCATTTCCCACATCAGGTGAAACTGTTCAGACACGAAACGAAAATGAAATAACTTTAAATTTTATTCGGAAGGTATCTAAAATTTGGCTTTAGAAAAATGCTTGCTGTGATCAAAACAAACACTGGCCTGCGTAAACAAACACTCACTGACAATTATTAACCCTATCTAAGTTAATTGATTATTGAAATCAGTTCTCGGAAAATGTCATGCTTGTGTGTCGTGGAATTGTAGATACTCGAATCTG
This sequence comes from Actinernus sp. WN-2022, assembly GCA_030867875.1. Classification (NCBI taxonomy): domain Eukaryota; kingdom Metazoa; phylum Cnidaria; class Anthozoa; order Actiniaria; family Actinernidae; genus Actinernus; species Actinernus sp. WN-2022. The sequence goes on from JAOWCC010001177.1 coordinate 157,183, forward strand.
AAACTGAAACTCGGTCCAGACATAAAGAGATCGAGACACAGTATATTAAAAGGTTGATGGACTCATATAGAGCCACCTTACGTACTGCTTAAAACACGAACAGCAGTATTTTATCAAAGCCCGAGAATTTTTAGACTTGATAAAACACATGCTGTGAGTGTTTTAAACGGCTTTCAAAAACGCTTTAAGAATGCAATGAAAGAAAGATGCACATCTCAAGGGAATGGTTACTTAATGAACCATTGAACCATTGTATTCACAACGCCATGCAAAATATTTGAGTAATCACCACCTGCAATTACGAACATCTCAAGGGAATGACATGAAGAAATTACCATACTATGTTGTTTGAAGCGGCGTTTTGCAATGCAAGAAGAACCTGCACTTGAAGGATTTGGTGTCGTGGTTTACCTCGATAAAGTTCAAGACTTGGAAAGCGATGTGACTGATATGACGGCAGACTGTAAATTTTTGACTCCGGCACAAAATATGTAAGTTTCATGCACGTTTTTATTATTTTACGGCTTTGAGTTTGGTTTAATAATTGGAACTAAACCGTGGCTCGGTAAACAAGTAATGGTAGTTGGATAACTTCATTTTAAAAATATTATCTGTGTAGTATCTCGGTAGTCTGCTGATATTAGTAAATTTAGTGCAAAATTTATTATCTAGGTACCTTTGGGTCTTTATCAGTGAATTCTTAATTAGGATGAAACTTTATATAAAATTTCATGTTCATTGGTATTCTTGATATAAAACGTTCATCCTAATTAGCAATTCAATGAGAAAGCTGGAACATCAATAGAAATTCCATTGTCTCAATCATTAACCCTGTTTCCCCCTGGGATAGAATTCAAATCCCTCCACGGGCCTTTTAGAATGATGAGATTTTATCAGGTATAGAGGGGCATTCACGTGACTGATTTGCTTCATCTGATTGGACAAAATGCTCATTAATTATTCATGAGTTTTTGAAGTGTAAACGACTGTGACTCGGTCATCTGACTCGGACTCAGATCTGACTCGGACTTGGTCTACGGATTTACTCAAATCTCAGCTATTAACAGTATATATGTTGTAGGTTGTTTCTCAATTCAGGTTGTTTTTAAAACGACCTAGGTTGTTTCTCAATGATTCTAAAAAGGGATTTTTTAATTTTTGTTTTTTTGGGGGGGGGAATTTAAAAAGAAAAAAAAATCACCCACCGGGCCTCCCCTAAAAAATATTTTTTGACAACCCACCCCTCCCTTCTACTTCCTTCCCTTCCCTTCCCACTGCCTCTCAATTTTCCCCTTGTCCCCCCTGACACCTTACTGTACTGTACCACTTACATTGATGGTCACCCATCCACTTACTAACCTTGCCCGGTCAGGCTTAACTTCGCCGAATCATGAGGAACGCCTGGTACAATGTAGATATTAATCCAGTGGATTATCGCACTGCGCCACGAAAGCGCTTGTTGATTTGAACATAGTTAATAGAGTGGAATGGTTATGAAACCCAGCGACCTTCTTTGTTATATGTCTTTGTTAGCTTTTTTCAACCACTACCCTGCACAAAACACAATAGAAATTCCAATGTGTTAATCAATCAGCCAATAGAAACGTGTGAGTTCAGTCGTTCAGGGGACGCTAATGAACTATGACCCTGCACAATCTTTTGTCTTGCCCCCTTCCAACATAAATCGCAGCGCCTTTGTTAGCCCCTTTGAAGTTTGCCGGGTTTCATAACCATTCCACTCTATTAACTATGATTTGAACACATCATTTATTCTCCAAGTGACTAATCGTCGAACCCAGTCCCTCTCGTTATGTGCGCATGCGTACTACTAACAAAATCGGACTTTGAAACATCTTTCGAATACATTGTATGGACGACATTAAACCGGGACGAAACTGTAACACAGATGAAGTTTGTGTTGACTTTGTTTTATGAAAGCTGCAGCAACTCAAGGGAAGTAAGGAAGCTAAATCCAGAAAAAATACTTTGTTTCTTGACTTTATTACGGCTCCTGGCTGAGTGACTCGTACTTCGAAACAAACTGTGTCAACCGAACCGACTTAGAGTAATCACTGACCTAAAATAAAGACAAAAGAAAGTGCATCACCTCTAACATTGTATCTAGAAGAGGATTTTTACGATTCAAGAGCTAAATAGTATCTCAGTATTAAAGTAACGAGTGCAGAGGATCTTGGAGTTAAGCTGGCTCCTACTCGTTAGACTCAGCTTTTCCAATGGAATAAAACACTGACCACTCCACTCGAAGTGGAGCAAAGAAACACTGTATTATATTGTCTTGTTCTCTAAGCAAAGAATTCCTCAGAGAATGTGAAAAGACGTAAAAATGGATAAATGATCGAGAACTTACACATAAATAACTCAAAACGTTATTAACAGTTGTTTTTACTTTCCAGTTTCCATGCAGAACGTACCAATAACAAGCAGATTTATTAAAGCCAGTTAACACCCCACTCCAAGCAAACTCATTCCTAACACTATTACTGAACTAATTAATCCAAAACCTAACCCTGCATTAAAAAAAACCTATCTGTCAACAAGGGCTGCTCACTTACTTTGAAGTCAATAATTTTGGGTGTTTTGAGCTAAGTCACTAAACAACAGACAAGTATAATGCTTCTTCAATGGTCCTGTGAATTAATTAATCCAAAACCTAAGCCTACATGTACATTAAAAAAAAACCTAACCATCAACAAGGGCTGCTCACTTACATGTACTTTGAAGTAAATAATTTTGGGTGTTTTGAGCTTAAACTTACTAAACAACAGACAAGTATAATGTTTCTTCAATTGAGTCCTGTCAACTATAATTAATCCAAAACCTAACCCTACATTTTAAAAAACCCTAACTGTCAACAAGGGCTGCTCACTTTGGGTATTTTAAGAGCTACATGTACATTTGTACAATCAATAATTTTGGGTGTTTAGGTTTAAGTCACTAAATAACAGACAAATGTAATGCTTAATCCAACATTTAAAAGACTCTAAAAATGTCGAAATGACCTACATGTAGCTAATTTTTTAAAATAAAAATGACCTAGGTTGTTTCAAAATAACCTAGGTTGTTTCAAAAAATTAATGACCAAAAATGAGAAATAACCTAGGTTGTTTCAAAAATGATCAGAAATGAGAAACAACCTAAAAAGTACTAGGTTGTTTTAAAAACAACCTGAATTGAGAAACAACCTACAACATATACATGTATGTGCATGTTACCAAGGGTCCCCGTGGGGGCTGGTTTTTTAAATGTTTTTAACAGGAACTTAGTGTTTTTGGCCAGGGAAATAACTGCTATTTAACAAGAGAAAAATATGTTAATCCACTATGTTACAGGGGGCCGTGGTGTCAATTGTCTGGTGCATTATATATTGTCAACTCTTGTTCAAAGGTTTCAATTCTCAATATTACTCTTGAAATGTTTTCAACTTTCGAGGATAAACTTCATATCTTAGCACCACCATGTAATTATTTTTCTTTTTATTCTTTAGTTATCTATTAATTTGTTTTACTTACAATGTCAGTACTTCTTGAATCTTCATGATTTTAATCAAAGCTCTTCTGGAATAATTTCATCGGGTTCTCGTCTCTTCATTGCAGTTGAGAAAATCTTTAAAGTTTTTAGATCATTAAGTTGGCTTTCATTGCCCAAAAGTTTCATTTTCTTGCTACTCTGATTCTAGTAAGTTTTTATCTTCCTCTGTGAATTTCACAAACCTGAGCCATGCACCATATTTGTAGTTAAAAGCTGTAAGGGTGGCAATTATAAATTTGATGTCATTGATATTTTTCACTTTAAATGAGGATATAAATTATATGGAAAATGCAGCACTTACATTGTAAGGACGGTGCCTACTAATTGCAAACCAATTTGTTTTCTAAAAATCTATAAGGTTAGGATTGTTTGAACCCCCTAAGGAGCTTTTGAAATCAGAAAAAAAATTATGGGGTACCAATACGTTTAAGAGAGATAATTAAGGATGAAAATCGAAAAAAGTGCTGACTCAGCATTTTTCTTTGTCCTAGAAAATATTTTTAATTCGATTAATATTTTGGGTTATTGCGCAAAATATTAGGGCAAAAAACGTTAGACATAGCGTTCTTTACAAAGGATGCCAATCAAACCATTTATCTTACAATAATTATATTTTTTTTGTACAAATTTTGCTTTGTAAGACTCATTAGTGACCATGAACAGACATATATTTTTGCTGAAATGGACATCAAGTTTCAATTTTATAAAGAGAAAAAATATACGAAAACGTTGTTTAGCTTCTATATTATAGATTACAAAAAGAAAAAATGGGGGTATCCACGCGTTTAAAAAAATTATGTGGACGGTAGGCCTCTTTATCGCTAATTTTATTTTCAAAAATTGACATTTTTGACATTTTTGACATTAGTGACCATGAACAGACATATATTTTTGCTGAAATGGACATCAAGTTTCAATTTTATAAAGAGAAAAAATATACGAAAACGTTGTTTAGCTTCTATATTATAGATTACAAAAAGAAAAAATGGGGGTATCCACGCGTTTTAAAAAATTATGTGGACGGTAGGCCTCTTTATCGCTAATTTTATTTTCAAAAATTGACATTTTTTACCAAAGCCTCCCTGGTACATGTAAGTCTGAAAATTGGTTTCTTTTATTGCATTCTGGGAGATTTTCAAGATGGCGGTGGGGAAACAAGTTCAGTCCCGTCTTTCGACTTTCTTCATTGAAAATCAAACCTGTTACTGCTTCCTTTGTGCTCAAACCCCATACAGTCCTTCCTTCTTCATTCTTCTTTGGATTTCCAAGAAGTTTACCCGTTTTCACAAAGCTTATTTTAGCGTATTCACACATTGTTTATACTCGGCCGAGTCCATGTTTGGAGAAACTGACGAAACTCGAAAGGATTGACAGGCCAACAGCACAAGATGCTGGGCGAAAAGACAGCAGCGATTCATGGCAGTCCAAACAACCTTCATTCAATTGGTTGGATAAATCTCCTAAATCTACGACATCTCCCCACGATAAATCATTGATATGGTCGGCTCTTTGAATACCATTTCAGCTGAAAATTGTCTTTTGTGGCCGTGTAGTGGAATTTAAAGATTTCCCAAATCGTTCATTTCTCAAGCATATCTTTCGACCGTATTTTAAAATCCTTCATCTTTCTGTCTGTCAAATTACACAATTAACACTGCTTTTTCAAAACGTTCTGCAAATGGCCTGTCTCACGGGATGACCCACGGGACGCAAGATGCGCAGAACGGTGTGCGCGCTGACAATAGTAGGCACCGTCCTTAAGACCCAGAGTTCTAGCTATAAGGGGTTGTTTTTCAGTAAAACACTCACATCCATATAATAATAAGTATACAGTACTGTACGTATAATTATGTTTTGCATTTACTGCCTTGTATACATGGAGATCAATGTACATGCCATATGAATGTGGCTAATGAAGTTATTTTTTACCCCACTGCAAATTAAAGGTCTTCCAGAAGTACTTCCAGCAATACTCCGTTTCTGCTACACCGTAATCCAATAAATGAACGGAAACTGCAATGCCTGGGACAGGTAGTCCTAGACCACCAAGGAGCTTAATAAGGTGTCTGGTGTCACATCCCCACAGTACATTAAAGATGGAATGACCTGAATTCCTGGAGTGTTTCTCTATGTGCAAGCTGATGAAACCTCTTATCTCATTTTGTCATTGAGTGGATATATAGTCTTATATTTTCTCAGGGACACTTAACTAACATAATTTTTTTGTTTTTCATTGGATATGGATTAAGTGTTTACACCTAAAATGGTTACATGAATTAAATAATACCACTACATGCATGCATATTTCCCCTTGTGCATTAATGTGGCTAAATAATAGGGTATTTTTTAAAGACTCTGAATGGAGTATGTGGTTAGCCAAAATAATGTTTGATTCATTCTCATTGACGCCCTGTAATCAAGCCTTAAAGTTTGCAAATCTGACACCCTTTTCAAGTTGGACAATTAAGCAATGGGAGAATGGGTCGATTCCTGGCTTTACATATTTTGCATTTGCTTTGAGCTAAAATCTTTGGGTCTGGGGAGTACATTTTTATATTACTTGTAATTTATGGCAGTGAAAATGGATTAAAATTAAAATCAGTATGGAATTTTCTGGCTCATTACCTGATGGGGGATGCAATGCCGGGAGCAATTATTGAAGAGTGGGCTTTCTGCTCAGGCTACAAAAATTCTATTATCAATGTAAAATATGATTTAATCTTTGTTAGACATAACTTAAGGTTCCAAAGCTACTTTGCAAATTTAAACAAAATGTCATAACTAAGGATTTTTACCTGATATAATTATTATTTTTTTTGCTCAAATTTTCAAAAAAAAGCATACAATTTGTTGATACAACTGAGATAAATTTCAAAATCTTGACCCAATCACAGACACTAGCAGTAATGATATACTGTAATTGTGACATAAGTCAATCTACTTTTTTCTCATTTTGCAGTATTACTCAAAATCTTGTGGAACAATTATTTTTTCAAGCAACTGGAAACTGTTCAGACTTATAACACACGCATACATGTACACAGTGCAAATTTTATCAAAATACCTTGGGCAGAAGTTGGTAAAAATAATTGGAAGTGTAAAATTTCCATAGCCCTTTCCATCTGATGAACTTTTTCAACCCCTTCCCCCTATAGCAGAGAAAAATATCAGTGAAAATCACCTACATGTAAGGTCCCCCTTGTACATGTATGTACCTCCGGTATTTATCAAGTCAGGCAGTCCCCTTTTAGATCTCAACAAGAGGCACTGAGTGGCCTTAACTCGGGCCATCTATAGCATGTACTGCATGGAGTTCTAGCATAATTTTGTGTCAACATGGTTTGTGCTAGAGTAGCCAGAGAATTGGTTCTCTACTGATACTCTTGTCTGTCAAATGTCAACAAGCAAATGCCCCACGTATTCCAGGGGGGGTTAGGGTATGCCTGGGGGGGGGGGGGGGGGGGGGGGGTTGGAAATGATAGAGCCATAATACACACACAACACACACATACATACAATGTACATGCTGTGCATGTACATTTCAGCCACAATTTCCCTCAATTCTGTAGTTTAATATTACTTTCTTTTCAATATTATTGTTCCTTGAGGGTCGTTAGCATTACAAAAAAAACTTGGTATGGGTGTTGTTGATTGAAGTGCAATGGTTATTTGAGTAGTCTTCCCGATATTGAGTCACTCAAATTTGATGCATTGTAATTATATCAGGTGCAGTAAAACTATGAGAAATCAAGCAATTTAGAACAACAAATTCCACATAATGTTGCTATTCACTGTGAATAGTTACATGTAGGTAATGTCATTCTACATGTGAAATAAAGTCATCTATTTGTAATTCTCAATTATTAACAAACCAGTGGAGATGGCTGACATTCAGGCTAAATTCTCAATACAATATTTTTGATTGAGGTCATAAACTACAGACCACCATTTTCTAGTATTAGTGAGCTGCCACTGTGCTAGTGCTCATTTTCTACATCTTGAAGGAGACTGAAACTTATAATGGCAGGCCACAAATAAACATGCAATGTCCACTCTTTTTATATCATTGGGGTCACAGCAAGATTAATTTTCATTCCCAAATAATTCATCAAAGTACTCGTACTCCTGATCATGACCGAGTGAAAGTGACAATGCTGACGTCAAGAACTGAGGAACAACAACAACAATTACATTTATTTTCTCATAAGATGATGGAAATGTTTACGAGTAATAAGGCATAATAAGAAATACAATGATGAGAAGGTAGGTCCTTAAGGTAACCTTAGGGTTATCTTAAGCCAGGACCACCTCAGATGGAAAACACTGAAACAAGATCTAGCTTGCATGGATATATAATGGTACCAAGAAAGGGAAAGGGAAAGAAAGAGTGCCACTTGCATGTAAGTATACTCTCAGTTCTGGACCAAATTTAGTTATGTTACATAAACTTGCAATAATGATAAATACACTACTCTATACATAATATCATTATGTCAGTTCTAAAAAAAAACATTAAATAATAATCAAATACAAAGAGGTACAGGCCAGATGTAAAATAGACCCGGGAAATAGAACAAAATAAAACCAGTGTCAATAACACGCCACAGATAAATATGCGATTTCCACATCAGAGTCATTTATCGTTCGTTTGAAAAAATCTTCATTTCTGATTACTTAATCAGTTTATACTCACTCACTGCATGCTGAATTTTCGTTCCTGAATTTATAAACATTTAAAATCATGTGCATGGGGGGCAAAATGACTGTAATTCTTTTAAAAGGCCCCTGTCAGTCAGAGAACTGAGAAATCTGGTCATTTCTACTACACTTCCGAGAGGTTAAGAACAATAAATAACAACACAACGACAGTCAATTGGTATACGGGTTATCATGTTCAGATTAACGGCTACTTACATTTAGAAGCTGTTGTCTTTATATACATGTATAGTCAGTGTTGATTGCAGAGCGGACTAGCTGCCAGTGTCACGTCTCACGAGTGTATCTTAAATCATGTCGCATAATATGTGATAAATTCCCATCCAAAGCCCGTGAAACACCTCTCAGCTTTAGAAAAGCCAAAAATCTTGGTATTGCACTTGAAGGAACCTTTGGTTTACACAAAAAAACAGCTGATATTAAAGGTTTTGCTAAGTCAAAACTCCCACTCGCCACCATCTTGAAAAACCTGAAAATGTTGTTCACTGTCACATGGCTGGCGCATTCGTACGTGTCACGTGACCAGTCGAAATCTGATTGGTTGACGGCGCCAACCAGCAACAAGAAAAAAAAAACACTTGCGAAACTTGACTCGTGCCTCAACACGAGAAGATAAAATCTGTATCTCCAAGCGGCCACATAATGCTGTTTAATATATAATTATCGATGAATTTAATACCAGTTTCTATCTCCAACTAAAAAGGCTAGAAATCTTTGAAAGCAAGTCATTTTCAAAAGTGATATCTTCATGTGTGAAGATATCATTAATTTTATATCTTCACACACTTTTTCGAAAGAGATGTACACTGGTTATTTCATTGAAAATTATATATTAAAAGCAATTAATATCTAATTTAGGCAAGGTTGGCATGATCTTGGCAAGATTCTCAACCTGGGGAGTGATGTACTATTTAATTTATAACAGGTATATAAGATCTTGGCAAGATCTAATCTTAAATTGGCAAGATCTTGCAAGATTGACAAGATCTAATCTTGCCAAGATTTTGCCAAGATTCTCAACCTGGGTAAGCAATAAGTACATTGTATAACATATCTTACCGGTTTAGAAGCAGCTTTTGTTCTTTCACACGTCAGCTTACATAATAAATCATGCCCTGTTCCTGTATACATACAGTACCAAGTATGCTGACTGTTTATTACATTAGCCATTTTGATGTCAATGTCCTCCTTCCAGTTGACACACGCACTCATTATGTGAAGGCACTGTTCTTTCCATGATCTCAAGTGATATCAAGGCCATCCATGTAGTGTTATTCCCCGTGTTATTGCCTCCATTTTGCCTTTTCACCGGGTATTTCGGCACGTTTTCCAATAATCATAAGTCAGTAGTATAATTTGGTACATCGCAAGTTTCGCATGTTTGTTTGGAGTGAGTCGATCGACTCGCTGGTAAATCACATCTAGCACCTTTGAATCCAATCCAGTGTAGAATCATACCGTACAGACCTTTAGTAACGTATTTATCAGCTCTAAAACACTCCAATAAACTCTGTTTGTGGGTTTTCTTTCCATTTTCTTGTCCATTTTTAATAGAAGCTCCATATTTGAGATTTTAGAAACGGTACGTGCCGCTGACCAGAAACAATGTCATGCTCACTAGATTTTGGCGGGAAACAATGACGTCACCACAGGGATCCCAAGCCGCTGGGCTTGTTTAAATGCAATGTTGTCTTGAATATTCGTAGGAAGTATGGCGCACTGCTTTTCTAACCTTTTAAAAATGTTCGAGTTCAATCGAGTTGAATATCACCTGGTCTACATCTCGACTGAAAAACAGTTCAACTACTACTGACTGTAGTTCTGGGCCGGGTTGTTCAAAACCCGATTAGTGCTAATCCAGGGTTAATTTCCATGACAACCAATAGGTTTTGTGCAGAGTTAATCCAGGGTTAACACTAATCGGGCTTTGAACAACCCGGCCCAGGTCTGATAGCGATGTGGAAACCAACAAAGGACGTCACTCAAACTGGTTAGCTCAGATTGTTTTGTATCTCACACACGATTCAGGTTACGTTTTTCTGTAAAAGTGTTTAAACCTAAAGTTGTCAAAACTCTAAAAAATAGTCTAGTATTTACAATCTCGGAAACATGGCTCAATTCCACACTAACCAATGGCGATATCAGTATAGATGGATACAAGTTGTATAGACTTGATCGTCTACACAAGAAGGGCGGTGGTGTATGCGCTTACGTGCGGAAGGATATTACATATTCTGTATTAAACGAGCTTTCACAAATATCCGATGGTAATTTTCATCAGCTCTGGATAAAACTTCAAGGCAAGAAATCAAAGTCAGTCGTGATATGTGTGTCATATCGAGAGCCGGCCTGTACCGCTCGAAACGAGCCACAGCATTGGCTTACCCAACAATACAAAACACCCTAACCTTTAGAACGTGCAGTACAAAAGCAATAGAGCTACGCTATACAGTAAATGGTGCAATCAGAATACAGGTTTCGAGCGGTACTGTATTACTCCACATCGACCACCAGACTGTCCTCTGTCCTGTTCTGAGAACCTTTTCAAGCCTAACTATATCCAAGTTCTCACGTTAAGCAAACCGATTGTTGTTCTTGGCGACCTGAATTGTAACACCTTGAAAGACGAGAGCAGGGCACTCGTAAATGTGTCGACTGAACTGAATCTTACGCAAGTTATCAACACTCCAACCAGAATGGCAAACACCTGCCAGTCACTCATCGATGTTCTCCTTGTCTCGTCCCCTGAACTTGTACACAACAGTGGTGTTTTCAATACTCCTATTAATGACCACCTTCCAATCTACGCCGTATTTAGGTTGAAGTCCCGAAAGCCTCCACCTTGTTACATCACCGTGCGTAGCTATAAGGAAAACAAATCTTTTTTTGTCAGTAGCAGGCTATGTATTTCAGCATAGCTGGTGGGGGCCTACGTTCAACTCCACACACACTCCACACACACTCCCCACTACATTCATATATTTTATACATACTACTCTCAAACTCACATGTAGATTTTTACGGAGGGAGAAAACCCTCGTGGCAAGAACAACATAACAAACAATCTCAACCCATATATGGCACCGACTCGAACTCAGGCCACAGCGGTGAAAGGCGAGCGCTAACACACTGCGCCACCCATGAGCCCTCGCTATTTACCGCTGACCTTGCTGCTAACTCGGACCGTCTTTTCGGTTGAGGTAGTGAATGTCAAATTAGCGACCTTCAATGATTTTTCAGTCTACACTTGAAGCTCATGCCCCTGTTAGGACTTTAAAGATCCGCAGTCATCCTTGTCCCAGTTTAATACGTCTCACCTGAAATCAAAGAGCTCATGAAATCTAGGGATCAGCTTCACCGCCGTTTCTTATTATAATTATAGTTTTTAAATTACAACGTACATTAAATTAGACTTTAAATTATATTAGAATTGGTATTAACCATTTTATATATTTCTAATATTGTAATGTGTGTCGAGAAGCGCCTCGGGGAACACTCAATAAAGTATGTTTAGTAATTATATGTATGCGGCTACCAAAATTACTCTTAATTTAGGAAATAGTTTTTAGAAATAGTTGGATAAAGGGAAATCATATAGCCAATAAGAAAAAAATGCATGTCTCGTGGATGTGACCAAATTCCAAGACAGTTAGATAATGAACACTCGAGTTCTATGTGATTTAGAGTGCCTCGCATTTTAGATAGAAAACCACTCGCGCTAGCGCGCTCGTGGTTTTCTATCTAAATGCTCGGCACTCTAAATCACATAGAACTCTCGTGCCATTATCTAACCCTTACATAAACTACAGTGTTTTTCGAGGATTTCCAGCACTGAGAAATATCGTATCTGGACAGACGTAAAATACGATAATTTTAAGTGTGTGGACATCGCTTCTCAGCCAATCAGCGATTGGCACGTCACGCGCTTACCCTTGCTTCGAACAACCGGGCCCAGGTGCAAGTATTGTTTCTATAATAAATACAATAATACATACCTCCCGCACATGGGCGCTAAGTGGCTGCGCTGCAATCTCACCACAGGAAGCCCAAGCTGTGGAATTTTTAAATCTAGCTTTCGTTAGTTGCAGAGAAAAGGATTTAAAATTCGCCTAAATTCGCTGCAACTGTATACAAACATAGTCAAGACACGTGCAATAAACACCAAGTAAGTTTTATTCATGTTATTACAATATATTTATCGAAAAGCTAGATTTTAAAATTCCCAACGGACCTTATCAGAGCTTGGGTTTCCTGTGTTGGCACCACATTGGCGAGTCACGGGCATAGATGGCTGCTTCTGGCGAGATTTTGGCGGACTCAATAGTGGATTGTAGCTCGGCAAATACAGATATCTTCATTTGGTTGGCACAGATAGACTGGAAATTTATCACTGCGTATGCTGATGGGGATAGAATGTAAAATCGATGCAATTTTCGTGAAAAAATCGACCCAAACGTGAGTGGCTTTCAACCGAGATTTGAAGTTCGTCTCCTACCTTTCATTTCTTCTATAGTATGAAGAGTAAGGGATTCAAAATTCGCCCAAATTCGCTGAAACTACGTACAGACACAGCCAAGACACAGATCATAGACACCAGGTAAGTTTTATTCACTTTATTAGAGTATATTTATCGAAAAACCAGATTTAAAAATTCCCATACAAACCCTTATTAAATTAAATTTACATAAACAGAGCTTGGGCTTCCTGTGATCTCACTGTGGCTGTGGAGTTCACCGACGCGGAGCGTGCGAGTGTCTCTAAATGCGAGGATGGATACGTCAACGAGTTTATGGCCGCTGGCAATAGAGTCGAGGCGCTCTGGAATTAAGTGTGCATTAGCAGCTGCATTGCGATCCACTGGGACGCGGACAATGTGTAATTCTCGAAGGCAACCATCATGAAACAGGAACCAGGACGTCCCGCGGGTCGAACGACAATGTGGGTTCCCAGTGCGACCTTTCTCTTTTTAGGTCAGTGGAGTCTGAAAGCGAATGGCGAGAAAAGAACAAAAAATAAAAATAAATGATAACAAACAGAAGGAAATATAAAATCCCAGGGGATGGCAGCTTCGAGCCCAGGTAATCCGAGAGGGCTGATTTAGTTAACCTTTCAAAACTGCCATTAAAACATTATTGCCCGATACCCAATAGTAAGGCGTGAGGTAAGAAGATGAAACAAGCGGTAGGGTAGGCGTAAATAAGACACGAAACACCACTATATTGACAACCAAGATAACTTTAATGGCGGGCAAAGGTTGTGGCGAAGGGACCGCCTACACGAATCAAACTATGGCAAATCGGTAATCAATAGCCAGAGTCCAGTGTTCATAGTGGACGTGGACCGGTACGGTCGGGGCCTTGTCTGGCCCTCTTCAGAGAGCATCTCGAGGCAAAATGACCAGGTATACCGCAGTAGTAGCAGTTGTAATTGTTGGCAAATGGCCGCGACTGGGGAGGCGAGGAGGGAGGCTGGGGCTGTATGCATGTCAGCGCGGCTGAGGATCTTCTCCACACGCGCCACTGACGCCATTATCTTCTCATAATCCTTGTCGGCCAGCAAGGACATGAAGTACGCCTTGAACTCCTGCATTGGCTTGTCGATCCGCTCTCGCAGGGTCTCGTAAACGAGTGCGTAGTAGGGTGCCTTGTCATGTTTCACCGAGTGGGCGACCAGGCTTAATTGCTCTGCGAGGGCGAGCGCTTCGTATTCGTCGAAGTCCTCTATGCACCTTAAGGCAACAATGATGTGAACGAGGGCTGTTGAGACTTTTCTATCACCTTGAGGCGCTCTTGAATGTACAATATCGTAAACTGCAGCTTTAGATTTATGACATTAGCACCTTTCTTCTACTGTATTTCTGCACTTTTGATTAACATAACAATAATAATAAAGTATTTATTCCGTTGATAAACATATTGTTACGGCTGAATAGCGATTGTTTAGTTTAGTTTAAGAATGCACATAACTCAAATGTTTGCTGAGCAAGAAATGACAATTACATAACTATGTTACGTAACATTGATCAAGTATATAGTATAAAATAGGTGCTCGATTTAGCAATCGCGGCCTCAAAAGATTAAGAAATAAGGAGAGATGTAGCGGGAACTCGTGCTGTAAAGATTAAGTAAAAGAACCAGACGTGGATTGTAACATTTGGGGGCTCAGACGGGAAATCAAAGGAAATCACGGGAAAACAAAGGAAATCAAAGGAAATCAAAGGAAATCACGGGAAAACAAAGGAAATCAAAGGAAATCAATGGAAATCACGGGAAATCAAAGGAAATCAAAGGAAATCAAAGGAAATCAAAGGAAATCAAAGGAAATCAAAGGAAATCACGGGAAATCAAAGGAAATCAAAGGAAATCAAAGGAAATCAAAGGAAATCAAAGGAAATCAAAGGAAATCAAAGGAAATCAAAGGAAATCAAAGGAAATCACGGGAAATCACGGGAAAACAAAGGAAACCACGGGAAACAAAGAGAAATCGAGAGAAATAGAGAGGAACTGAGAGAAGCACTAATGGCGAGCGCCACGTGAAAACAAAATATACTCGAAAGCAAAAGGACAGGGTAAATATACCAACATTTTTCTTAATTATAATATTTTTAGTTTCATTCATGCCTGAAACCCGGGCCCAGGCGATGCAAAGAGAGCGAGAAGTTGAGGTTGATAACGCAGACAAACAGAAGGATCCAGGGGTCTCATTCAATTTAGAAGAACAATACGTGGAACAAATTGAGAACTTGCGTATTACCACAGACCAAACTTTAAGGGAAAGAGATCACCAAGGAACTATGTTTGCGACAGGGAGATTAGAAGAACCGTTCGAAGGGGAGAGAGAAATTGAAAAGATAGAGGTACAAATGCCGGATTGAAATGTTTGAGGAGCTTAAAAGCAAAACATTAGAGGCAGAAAGAGAGAGGGTAGAATTTGCCGCGCAGTTAAACAATCTGATTGATTTATTGGGAAGCCAAAAGGATGAAATGCAGAGGATTTATTGTAGATGGGGAGGAGAATTTATTGGGTTAGAACAAAGACTCAGCAGATTGGAAGGCCGAACTTTGGTTGAAAGGTCAAGCGAAATTGACTTCCAAAAACAAGCAAGGAATCCGCAAATAGACGAAAGCACGAAAACGAGCAAAATCAAGCCGAGCGGAATTCTTCCAGAATTCCGAGCCTTATCCGAACGCGGGATGAAACCGAGCCCAACCGCAACTGAACCGAGCATTACCCGAACCGCAGCCGAAGAGCCGGGCGGAATCCTTTCTGAAAAAAAAACACGGATTATGTGAATATAAGACCAAGAAAGCCGGTTATACCAGTACCGAAATATGACGGCAGTACGCCGTGGGAGTCCTATTACGCGCAATTTGAAATCGTCGCAGAATTAAATAACTGGAGCGATACTGAGAAAGCCTCCTACCTCGCTAGCGGTCTCCAAGGTAACGCAACTTTGATCCTCGGTAATATGGCACCTCAAAATCGCCGAGATTGTACTGCTTTGATCGCCGCCTTGTCAAATCGTTTTGGTGGAGCCCATCAATCAGAGCTAGCCAGAGCACAGTTTAAAAGCAGAATAAAACGCAAAGACGAAAGTTTACCGGAACTTGCAGCAGATATTGAGCGCCTCGTGAGACTTGCATATAAGAGCGCTGAGTCTGAACTACAAAGTGTCTTAGCAAAAGATCAATTCATCGACGCGCTGCAAGATGACGAGACCAGGTTGAAGGTTCGTCAGGGCAGACCCAAAAGCATACAAGAGGCATTGGAAATATCCCTAGAGCTGGAATCGTATCATTTGGCAAGCAAGTGGGGGCATACTAGAGCAGCAAGACAAGTAAGCAAGCAGCCCACAGAGAGTCCTACGAAGATTCAAGATCCACAAGCAAATCAATCAATGGCAAGAATTGAAAGCTTATTTACTCAGCTATTACAAGCAGTCAGGGAAAACAAGCAATCAGGCAACCGAGGAAGACCAGTTCCTCGAAACCAGATTGGCCCTAGATCATGTTTCGTTTGCGGCCAGTTTGACCATCTCAAAGCCGAATGTCCTTATCTGTCGCAATCGTCGAGAAAACAGGGAATCCAAGGCCCAACAGGCAGACCGATATACCAGACACGGGGAAGAGGACGCAGCATGCAGAGAGAACAAGCCATACGGAACCCGTCGTTTCCCTACCAGGCACCGTGGGAATCCCATCTTAGCGAACCTCATCACCACAGGCTACCCACAGAATCGTTACCATGGTCTTAGCGAACCTCGTACTACAGGCTACCCACAGAATGTTTACCAGAACCTTGGCGTTAATCGAGCCACAGGCAATTCACCAAGTATCTATCAGAGCTTTGACAGGCCCTATGCCCCAGGAAACCCACCATTTGAATATCCGGGTATTTCAACCACGGCGTTACCACCAGAGGAAAAGCAGAAAGACAAAAGGGACATAAATGCAAGATGCGGAGGAGGCGGAGGACTTATTGTTCCAGGTTTTTTGGAGGGGGAATCGTGCGACTTCCTAATAGATTCAGGGGCGGACATCTCACTTATTAGTACCGCGATGTTGGATAGAGTCCAGAAGAAAGTCCATGTGACAGAAATCCCTACTTCGGAAAAGCTTAAAGTTCTAAATGGCGGTTCTATGGAGGTGAAGTCAAAGTGCAACCTTAAGCTTCGTATAGGTGAAAAAGAAGAAATGAGAGAATTTTGGGTAGCCCCTATGTCGAACCCAAGTTTGCTCGGAGGAGATTTCCTTAAGGATTTGGGCTGCATTGTTAATTACAAGGACATGGTTTTGCTTGTCGATAGTGTTGAAGTACCTGTACAGCATGTTAAAAGCTACAGCCCTTCTCGGGTACTTAGGGTCGTCCTCGAACATTCTGTTAGGTTGCAACCGCGCACAGAAGTGTTGATACAAGGCCGAGTTAAAGGAGTAAACGAGGAACGGGGATGGCGAACAATAGGACCATCGGAAAACACACTAAAGGCGGACGGGATTATAGTCGGGAGAAGCTTGGTTAATCTTAAAGAGGTTTGGTACCAATACGAGTGGCAAATACTTCCACAAAGAAACAGAAGTTGCACAAGGGAACGGAAATGAGTCTCTGCGAGTCCTGCACGACTGTCGTGGCGTTGTGTACAAAGAACCAAGAGCTGAGGGTCTTTGAAGATGCAGAAGACATACCAGAACATCTCCAAGCCATGTTGCAAAGAAGTTGTGAGCATCTAGATGAACAGGAGAGACATGATGTTTTACAGCTGTTAAGGGAAAACGAAGACATCTTCTCTAGAAGTCCTGAAGATCTTGGCTCCACTAACTTGACCCGCCACGGAATAAATATTGGCAGCGCAACTCCTATAAAACAGCACCCTAGGCGTCTGCCATTGGTTCAAGTCGAGGAGGCAAACAAGGCAGTCGCAGAAATGTTGGAAAGAGGAATAATAGAGAAATCAACAAGCCCTTGGTGCTCTCCAATTGTTCTCGTACGAAAGAAGGATGGATCGACAAGATTCTGCATTGATTATCGCAAGTTGAACAGTGTAACACAGAAAGACTCATACCCACTTCCAAGAATCGACACAACCCTGGATGCGCTTTCTGGGACCACGTGGTTCTCGACGCTGGATCTCCGCAGCGGATACTGGCAGGTCGAATTGGAGCCGGAAGATAAGGAAAAGACTGCATTTTCCTTTGGGCGAGGTCTATGGCAGTTCAATGTCATGCCTTTTGGTTTATGTAATGCGCCAGCCACTTTTCAGAGACTGATGGATAACATGTTGATCAAGCTGCCAATCGAAACCTGCCTGGTCTACATCGATGACATAATTGTCTACGCGAGAGGTTTCCAGGAAGAAGTGAGACATCTGAAGCAAGTTTTCGAGAAGTTGAGAACAGCAAACCTGAAGCTAAATCCAAAGAAGTGTAACTTGTTCAAGAAGGAGGTGAGCTTTCTAGGACATGTGGTCAGCAGAGAAGGAATATCAGTGGATCCAAAGAAAGTCGAAGCTGTCCAGTCCTGGCCTTCGCCCTCTTGTGTTAAGGAGCTAAGAAGTTTTCTTGGTCTCTGCACGTATTACAGAAGATTTGTCCCAAAGTTTGCTGATCTGGCGAGACCCCTACACGAACTGACAGAGAAGAACAAGCCATTTTTCTGGAGTGAAGAGTGTGAGACGGCTTTCGCTACATTGAAGGAGTACTTACAGAGGACACCAGTCTTGGCGTATCCAGATCCAGCTAAATCTTATATACTAGACACAGACGTTAGCTACGTTGGAATCGGGGCGGTTCTATGCCAGATGTCAGACGATGGTCACGAGACTGTGATTGCCTACTACAGTAGAGCGCTCTCTCGCCAGGAAAGGAACTACTGTGTGACACGACGAGAACTGTTGGCAGTCGTAACCGCAGTGGAGCATTTTCATGCTTATCTCTATGGACGGGAATTTATCATAAGAACTGACCATTCTGCTCTCCAATGGCTTCTGACTTTCAAAACCCCCAGGGATCAAGTAGCAAGATGGTTGGAGAAGCTACAAACTTACAACTTCAAAGTTATCCATAGATAAGGTCGTTCTCATGGAAACGCAGATGCGCTATCCCGCCGACCATGTTTTTATACTAACTGCAAGTACTGTGAGAGAAGGGAAGCTGAGGATGATGCAATCAGGCAAGTGAACTCCGTGTTGCAGGAGACATCTGCGAATGAAGTGGACATTGATCGGTGTTGGAGTAATGATGAGATCAGAGAGGAACAGCTCAAAGATGACGACTTGGAGAAAGTCATGGCATGGGTAGAAGCTGGAGAGAAACCAAAGTGGCAGCAGGTATCCCACCTCAGCCCCAATGTGAAAACGTACTGGGCTCAGTTGAAGTCCCTAGTCCTGAGAAACGGCGTACTCTATCGAAATTTGGAGGAGAACGGTACAGAGAATAAGCGTTTCCAGCTGGTTGTTCCCAAGTCTCTACAAAATGCTATCCTTGGCCAGTTACATGGAGCTCCTACGTCGGGGCATTTTGGAGTCGCCAAAACACTGTCAAAGCTGAGATATCGCTACTACTGGGTTAAGTGCTCTAAGTCTGTAGAGGACTGGTGTCGCAGATGCGAAGCTTGTGCAAAGAAGAAGGGACCACAGCGCAAGAAAAGAGCACCTTTGGGCCAGTATGTGCTCGGCGCGCCGATGGAGAGGATAGCAGTTGATGTTCTTGGACCTCTGCCTACGACCGACTCCGGAAACAAATACATGCTGATTGTCGGGGATTATTTTACCAAATGGACCGAGGCATTCCCGATACCTAACCAAGAGGCAAAGACAGTTGCTGATGTAATAGTACGTGAATTCGTCGCACGTTTTGGTGTTCCTGGAGAACTCCACTCGGATCAAGGGCGCAATTTCGAAGCAAGAGTCTTCAAGGAGATGTGCCTTCTACTTGGAATAAACAAGACAAGAACAACCCCTTACAGACCTCAATCAGATGGCATGGTAGAGCGCTTTAATAGAACCTTGGAAACACAATTAGCGATGTATGTAGAGACTCGCCAGAGAGACTGGGATAGACATATTCCTTATCTGATGATGGCCTACCGGTCAGCTACGCACGAGACAACAAAGCAGAGCCCAGCAAAACTCATGCTTGGAAGAGAACTCTGTTTACCAGTAGACATCATGCTTGGAAGATCTGAAGATGACGCAGCAAGAGATCTCACCCAAACTGAGTATGCCGCAAGGCTCGAAGAAAGTATGGCGTGCTCACACAAATTTGCTCGCGCCAATCTCAATCTCGCAAGTGACAAGATGAAGAAGAGGTACGATGTTGGTACTACTAGGGATAAGTTCAAGCGTGGAGATGTAGTACGATGTTATCTGCCGCAAATAAGAAAGGGACTATCTCCAAAACTGATGAGCAATTGGGACGGTCCTTACCTTGTGGTAAGAAAGATAAATGATGTGATATACGAGATACAGAGGGCACCACGCGCCAAACCCCGTATTATCCATAAAGATCGCCTTTGCAAAGTCACCACTGAAATAGAAACCTGGTTGCCACCAATAATAGAAGAAGAGGAGGAAAGAAGAGACGTAGAGACGCAAATTGGGCTGCATGCAAATGCTAGAACCGAGACCGCGACAGGAGAGGACGAAAGAAGAGAAGAACCTCCACTCTAGCAGGACGTCAGTCAGGAAAACTCAACGGAGAAGAGCTTGAGTCCCGAAGAGATAATCGAGGAAGGGCTGGAAGAAATTTTGCAGGAGCAGTCGAGTAACGATTGAAGAAGGTCCACAAGACGCCGAAGGCGCCCAGAATATCTGAGCGACTTTCTGGTCGATTATTAGAGTGAGTTTGAATTCAAAGAGAGCAAAAAAAAAAAAAAAAAAAAAAAAAACAGACAATGATGACGATGATGACGAGCCGCTGACCGGATGACGATGATGACGAGCCGCTGACCGGATGATGATGATGACTAGCTGCTGACCGGATGATGATGATGACTAGCTGCTGACCGGATGATGATGACGAGCCGCTGACCGGATGGAACCTTCGAAGACGAGATGATGAAATGCCTTTGACGCGACGATGTGACGATGACTAGACGATGCATCACCAAATGGACGCAGATTAGATTATGAAGCAGATAAGATGCATTCAGGAGAAAAGTAAAAAAATAAATACTAAGCTATGTGCATAAGTTTTCTGTCCGGGACGGACAGTCTAAGTGGAAGGGGATAATGTTACGGCTGAATAGCGATTGTTTAGTTTAGTTTAAGAATGCACATAACTCAAATGTTTGCTGAGCAAGAAATGACAATTACATAACTATGTTACGTAACATTGATCAAGTATATAGTATAAAATAGGGGCTCGATTTAGCAATCGCGGCCTCAAAAGGTTAAGAAATAAAGAGAGATGTAGCGGGAACTCGTGCTGTAAAGATTAAGTAAAAGAACCAGACGTGGATTGTAACAATATCAATAGTTACAGCAATTATACAATCATAGGTACTTATTGGCTGAGTGGGAGGGCTGGAGGGGAAAATATTTGGCTCGAGGTCATGACGTACAAAATGACCGAGAGTCAATCAATAGGTTTTTTATCATCTGACCATATTTTTTTGTAGAACAAACCGCAAAACAGCAAGAAAAAATTGTGCAGGGCCGGACTGCTTTTTCCGACCCGCTCACGCCATACACGTCCGGCCGGCCCGGGCGATTTTTTTTTCCAGCCTAGTTCATTGCGCATCCCCTTCTGCGCATAATTTTGTTTAGCAATTGGTGAAGCATAACACAATACACGCCTTTCATAAGTTTTACTTCCGGATACGAAAACGAGGCTCCAGGTGGTTTGAAGTCCAAGATGGCGGACAACTGCACAGTCTCAGCTAGAAAGTACCTCCGAAAATACTCCCAAAAGTATGTTATTCAGTAAGTCATACCTGTGTTTGGTTTTACAATCACTGTATTTATGTCCATGTGTAGTCTGCATTATTTTAGTATATTGTTTAGCGCACAGAAAAGTACTTTTCTACTTGATCAAGTCATCAGTCATTTCCGAACAATGTACACCCGACAGGTTGGAAATCTAAAAAACGTTTGCAGCTTACAGAGGACGGTATTAATTATTTCAGGGGCATCTTTCCGTCGAAGATATCTAAGCTAACTTAAAGGAGTTGGAAATATCTTCTGCCTAAAGTAAATTAGTATTGTGGTCTAAAATTGAGGCAAAGTGACTTTATGAGGTTCGAAGCAAATTTTAGTTTAATTATTTCCGATAGGCTGTTTAATAAGCTCATGTCATGATATCTAATCTCTTTTGCTATTTAATACAGCAAGTGAAGTGCTATCGATGGGACATGTAACTACTGTTCACCTAACAGAAAACAAACATTGGAAAAAGCTGGAGTCAACTGATAAGATGCAGGCAACGAGTATACCGAAACAGCAGCCATTATACTGGATAACCATCCAGACATAGTTTCAGTTGGAATATGGGTTATCCGTTCATAGTTCCCCAACGCCGTTTTCACTTAAATTTTGTACATAACTTTTACATTAATAAAGAATGATAGCACGTTTCCCTTCCCCTATCCCTACCCATTATATGGTAAATTCTTTTTTTTCATACCCTTTTTTCACATTGTATACAATTCATACCCTACCCATCAATGTATATTCCCTGACTTTGTATCACTTATATTATTGTGTAACAGCATACGGTATTGATTTTATTATTCATATTCCATTAAAATAAGTTTATTATACAGTTTATAAGTAAATTATACAGCCCTACTGCGCATCGAAGTTTTAGCAATTGGTGACCGTGGCATAATATTATCCAAGATGGCGGCAGTTTTGTCTTTGTTTTATAGATGTACGTACTCGAGCCGTGAGAGTGTCTGAACGAGTTTAACAATGAGGAGCTAAGAAATACTGGCTGGAATAACAATATCAATTATCTGATAAATATCAAGCCTGAAACAATAATTATTACAAACTCCTGGGAGACTCGATCGAGGAAACACGCACGTTTTAAATCCGGTTTTAAATATAAATGTATAGCTCTTCCTTTATACTTTTGTATAAAGCAGCTAGTAGGGATACCAAATCAGCTTTGAACATTGGAATTTACACCTTCAGAAGTCTTATGTTGCGAGTATCAAATGGTTCCTAGACTCAGATGTGACTCCAACGAACTGGGCTGTAAATCAAACGTACAGCCTAGTTTATTGCGCATGCTCTTCTGCGCATTAGAAGATTTGAAAGACCTGTGGAGGACAACAACTTCAAAGGTGAGACATTTTATTTTAGTTTAAAGCATTATTGAAAACAATTGATACATCCACAAGTCCTGATTTTATTTTTAAAAGTATTGTTTATAAAATAAATCAAACAATACATGGATGTTTATTTGGAATTGATCTTCTGTTGTTCAACTCGATATCTTACTCTTGATATCTTACAACTTGATATCTCACTCGATCGCTGCGCTCACTGATGAGGTATCATCAAGTTGAACACTCGAAGATAAATTCCATATCTCCGCGTGCCCATGTATTATTCTCTATTTACACATCCCCATAAAATATTTCTCATCACCCAACTAGCTGACCCATAATTATGTTACACACAAATTGATGGTCACTAGGGCATAAGGACTGCCATTCAAATTCTAAATTCTCCTTCAAGATCTTTGTTTTTTAAGTGAGAATTTAGAATGTGACCAGGAGTCACTTACGCTCTTGTTGCGCAAAGCCCTTCAATTAGCAATCAGCAATATCTGTTGCAATCTTGAGATCACTGTATAATGAACCAATAATTATTTTCTTTTTCTGGAAATGGAAAGAAGATGTTAAATGCTCAAAATAGGTTCTCAATCGTCCTCGGTCCATAGTCGATTAAATGCAAAATGTAATCCAGCAGCAAAATTGGGAAACAAAATATTCTCTGGGATATCCAACATTATACATGTAAGCAGCTTAATACGTATAGTAAGTATCCCATGCGTGATTACTATAGCTATTACAAGTACTTCTTTACGAAGTTCTAGGTTTTAACATTAGCAGCAACACCAAATACATGCACTCACTGTCACTGAATACCTACATTGTATTTCACACTGAATACTTATAGGTAAATTAATATTTTTACAACAATTGCTCAGTTTCTCATTTTCTGTTTGGCTTATTGCCATGGGAGATAAGGACATACCATGGATTGTGTCATTGCTCCTGTCACAGATTACATAATAGCGCATACTAAAATAACTTTCTCCCACAATTTCCATTGTTTTCAAAGGTTTTCCGCTTCACTATTTCTGGTTGTTGTTGTAAAAACAAATTTAGGGTAGTTTACTTGATACATGTACATCCTCTTATTTGCCATGTTTTGCATCATTGCATGGTCAAATTATTGTGGATTTATGCTGGTAAATAAGAGGCATTTTTTGACAATGAATGCTGCTGTTTGGGATGCTTAATTTTTTTCCTTTTTGGCAAAAGATATCCAGGCAGCTCTTGGCTGCACTTTATAGTGCCTATTGCAGGACGACCCTGGGCAGCCTTTTTCATTCCCTTTGTTGGTCCCACAGATTGCAATTCTTTTCCGATACCTTCTCAGAGGTGTGTTTTCTTTTTTATTTACTGAGTGTGCTCCAACACTGGCAAACTGATGAAAAGCTGATGCTATTTGACATACATTGTATGGGCCGCGTCAGGCAAAAAGGGCCCAGACAACATAATATGTAAATGTGTTTTGAAATTATACCATGTTTTTTTATACTTGTGGTGCGATTACAATATACATCACGAGCGCCACATTTTGCTACTAACAAGTAGTGTTGATTTCATGAAATTGAGAAGTGAATTTACGAAATTTTTACACAAGGGTTTGATCACAATTTTAGCAGGCGCAAATCATTCCCTATCATCAGACAATTGTTTCAAGGTGTAACTTATACTATTGCTAAAATCATATTACGAGCTACGGGGAGCAGAATGACTGCAGAAAAGACATTTTTTAGCCAAAAAGGTATCATCTCGTTCATCTTATTTTTTTTTTTACTCTTTAATGCCAGCAGGTAGAAATGAATGTCATACATCAAAATCATCCCCTCTGACAGAATTCCTATTTTTTGTGGTCATATTAAATTTTGTAATCGGGCCCTTGCATCAAAATCACGTAAATTTCACCCCTGATTTTTGTTGTCAATTTCTTGAAACTGACATTTATTGTTAGGAATGAAATGTAGTGCTTCTCGTCAGGAATACAATACAATCTTCAAACTGTTATTAGGAACACCATTGTAGGAATTATTTAACTTGAATGTCGTCCAGGCCCTTTTTGCCTGATGTGGCCCATACATGTATGTTATTTTTCTCATTAGCCATTTTCTGATAGCATTCACAGAACTTACAATGTATTTACCCCTGAAACTAAGTTACATGTAATATCATTTGTTTCAAGTTTTTTTGAGAGATCTTTTAAAATACATTCAAGTCATCCTTAACTGAAACAATAGTGTTTGGATCATCGGTTTGGTTCTCTTCTAGTACAGCATTAATATTGTTAATGTCTGTTCTTTTATCAGCAACAAACTCTGTAGTAGGACAATCTGTCATTACATATGTGTCACATGTATTTTCAAGTACATGCTGGCTAGACTGGGGAGAGCTTTGGTCTTTTTGAAAAAGACAAGCATAGAATGCTAAGTCATTTGCTTTCTCTCCAAGTGCAAGTTTTGCATACTGCTGCAGCACCTACCAAATGCATTTAGCGATGGAATAAAATTCAAGCATGGTACCCTGTATTTGATGACAACAGCAGCCTGATGTTTACATGGCTGGCCAGTTGCCCCTATGGGACATTCACAAATTAGGTCTACTACATAGGATCCCTTTTTATCCATGCTTTGGACAGAATATGAACTATCACTAGTTTTTAACTTTGTGATAGCATCAAAGCTGATACCTTCTGTCTTCAAGTTCTTAAATCTATTTGCAACAAAACGGTCCAACCTGTTATGTGCAATGGAGATAAGTCGGTTTTGATATGACTCGAGGGTTATCGTAATGAAATCAAATACTTGAATTAGGTTGTATGCCTTCACCCTGTCAAAAACAGTGTCCTTTAGGATTCTTATCCGAGCCTCAGCAAAATTTGTGGTATGGTTTCCATGCAGAAGTAAGCTTTGACGAAATGCAAGAGCCCATTCTTTTTGGCGATTCATGAGTTTTGTTAACCTTTGTACAAAGTTTTTGTATTTGTTGGCTATAGCATCAGTAGGTAATTTGTCCTGAAAGTGCTTTAATTTCAGAAGTTTTTTAGATTGAGAAAATACTAATTTCTTTATGTCCAAGAGATACAGCCTATCATTTTTGTGAATACCATTTTTACTATTCCATAGCCACGTCCATTGTGCCTGAAGAAAATGGAATATGCAAAGCAGTAAGTGGGCTAATTCCCAAACATTGTGAAGTGCATCCCTTTCTGGTTGGCTGTCATCTGTCAAAAAAACTAAAGGTCCTTTATTTATTTTTTCTTCCATACCCCAGATGATCACACCCTAAGACTCTATAGAATGCATTTTTGGGAAGAACCTCCTTGAGCATTGTCACAGCTTCAGATATAATAGCTTCACTTTCTCCAGAAGTCATGACAACACCCAAGGGAAGTCCTCTAGCAGCATTGCTAGTGACATTATGAAAAGAGGGTTGTTAAGTCGTTCAAGTCCTGCTGTGGCATCACAGTAAACAATTTCTGCACTTCGAGGAATGTTTTCATGGACTCTTGACATGAGAAGTGTACATATTGCCAAGATAAGGGATTGTACTGGAAATCCTTGTAAAGCACTGTAGTTTATAGAATAAGTTATAATAAGGAGTTAATGAGGACATTTTCATCATGTTTTAAAAATAAAATCAGGACTTGTGGATGTATCAATTGTTTTCAATAATGCTTTAAACTAAAATAAAATGTCTCACCTTTGAAGTTGTTGTCCTCCACAGGTCTTTCAAATCTTCTAATGCGCAGAAGAGCATGCGCAATAAACTAGGCTGTACGTTTGATTTACAGCCCAGTTCGTTGGAGTCACATCTTGAGTCTAGGAACCATTTGATACTCGCAACATAAGACTTCTGAAGGTGTAAATTCCAATGTTCAAAGCTGATTTGGTATCCCTACTAGCTGCTTTATACAAAAGTATAAAGGAAGAGCTATACATTTATATTTAAAACCGGATTTAAAACGTGCGTGTTTCCTCGATCGAGTCTCCCAGGAGTTTGTAAACCTCTTAAACCTGAAGCAGTTTGCAATTAGACACACTCATTTTTTTATGTCACTGCTTATTCTGATTTCCAGGAAAGGTGGTTTAGTTTACGGCGTTGACAAAACCTGGAACGGAACGGAACGGAAAGGAACGGAACGGAACGGAACGGAACGGAAAGGAACGGATCGGAATGGATCGGAATGAACCAAATTTTAATTTTTAAGAAAAATAATAGTAATAATGGTATCCTCCCTTAAAAATTATATTTCTGTGGAGATTTTCGAATGTCAGATGTAAGTAAGTAGTTGGACCAGATTTCTGAGATTTTTAAAATACCGATATTTAAAAAAAAAATGATGTCTATTGCGAAATAAAACGTTTCAGTGATATGATATATTGACTGGCTGTCAATCATAGGCTGATGTTATATCACAATTGTTGTCAAGGTCCCATCAAGAAGTCTATTGGTCAATGAAACAAAATAAGTGACACGTGGCTGTAAAACTGTGGTGGGTTTTTACCGCCAGTAATGCCAAGTCTGCGTGAGTATTTGGTCGCAGTCCTGAAGCAGTTATCTGTCATGTATTCTGACCACAGGCAGCTCAATCTCAAGATTTGTGTATTTATACGCTTACAAATATCGCTTGAATAGTTCATATTATAAATCCTTCCAAAACATGTATGTTAGACAAATAAATACACGACTTCACCCTACAATGTTTCAGTTGTGGTAATTCATACCTCAGCTCTTCTAGGGTCGTTTCCGCTATTTTTTTCGAACCTCTCTTCCTCACCTCCTGAGAAACGGCTTGCAGAGCAGGAGAGTTCATGTGTCCAATACTCTGACAAATTTATGCATAGCATTGTATTGTATTATATCGGCATAGTTTAACAATACAATACAATAGTAGAACGATGCAATACAATACAATAAAAATCAATGCTATGCATAAATTTGGGTATTGGACATTCAAGTATGGGGCTTATTTTCGGAATTTTACGGTATGTTAAAATAAAAGTCTTAATTCGTCACCCAAAATCATCCCTTGATCACCACGTTAATCATTTAAGGGAGGATAACATTATTAGTATTATTTTTCTTAAAAATTAAAATTTGGTCCATTCCGAACCAATCCGATCTATTCCGATCCATTCCGTTCCGTTCCGTTCCTGGTTTTGTCAACGCCGGTTTAGTTAACCCTCATTAGGGATACATTTGTTCACGAAATTTTTACCAAAACAAATTTCTCAAAAAAAGTGCCCGAAAAATATTCCCAGATTTATGAAAAGCATAAAACATTGAAGATGTCTAGCAAGTCAAACTGAGTTAGAAAGTATTTTCTGACCTTGTTAAAAATCCGTCGATAATTTCTAACGTTAACAGAATTTGCAGGAGAAAATAAAAAAGGAAGGAAATGACAAAAGTCAAGTTTCTTGGATATGGAACCCATGCACGTCTGAAATACTTGGAAAGCAGCTAGATCGTGAACTTAACCGTTTCCCGAGAGATCGCGTGCGCGCCTTTATATAAACGAGGCATAAGCTTGACACTAAATAACTCGTTGATCTCTACTCGCAT
This sequence comes from Actinernus sp. WN-2022, assembly GCA_030867875.1. Classification (NCBI taxonomy): domain Eukaryota; kingdom Metazoa; phylum Cnidaria; class Anthozoa; order Actiniaria; family Actinernidae; genus Actinernus; species Actinernus sp. WN-2022. The sequence goes on from JAOWCC010001177.1 coordinate 185,782, forward strand.
ACCATCGTAAGATATCAAGAAGACAATGAAGAATAAAACAAGACCACTCAAAGATCACATTGTCCTGGCTTGTTCTAACTATTAGGAGTTTTTGCTCTCTTTAAATAATAGAAAATTAGATACCGTCCTTACAATGTCATATTTACGGTGGGAATTAAATTATTAAATATTTTAGAAGTCTTGAAAAAGTGGCCGACACTTACGAAACTGTTATTTGAATTGACCTGCTAGACCGTAGAGTTCTAGTATGTTCAACTCTTTCTTGATAAATAAAGGGCCTAGCTCGATCAGCATTAGAGACGTGTAGCGACTGAAATCTGAATTTATAAATACGGGAAGTAAATACAACAACAGTTTGACTCAATAATTCAAAAATGGATTTAATCATTATTCTGCTTGCAAAATTACAACAACCATCGTGGGCTGATCCAGAGGATCGCTTACAAAAGATAACAAAGGAAATGACACTGTAATGATTTAGGCGCTCATGTATGTCGAACGATCCCCTCTCACATAATCCAGGATCCTCCCAGAAGCATCGAACTTGTATTATAATTATAACATAGCAGGGACTGCGGAGCGAATTTTGGATTGGGAGGTGGGGAACTAAAATTTCCGAATGGGCCCCGACAATGATAGACTAATTAACTAAGTAAATCAATATCAATTCAAAATGGCGGCAAAATTATTGGTGGGGAGGGGGGCTAAAGTCCTCCAGCCCACCCACCCCCCTCCGCACTCCCTGCAGTGTGTAAAAACATCGCCCATGTCTAAAGTCAATGACTTAGGAATAATATTAGAAACAAAACAACGACATATTTATACATCTATCCGCAGACCGTTATAACCCTGATTTAGAAAAATGTTTTTCCAATGAACTAATTTTAATAGAGCGAATTTCACATGAGTGTTGAAAGACCAAACGCAATTACCCACAGCCAGCCAATCACAGGAGCGAGTAATCACAAGTAACTCATAAATGGCTCCCCTGTTAGCCAATGACAAACCAAAGCCATTTTGCGTTTATTTTACCATAGAATCTGATTGGTCTAAGGATACCTAAGTTGGCCTAAGGATACCTAAGTTGGCCTAAGGATACCTAAGTAGGTTAAAGGATACCTAAGTAGGTTAAAGGATACCTAAGTAGGTCTAAGATACCTAAGTAGGTCTAAGGATACATAAGTAGGTCTAAGGATACCTAAGTTGGCCTAAGGATACCTAAGCGGGCCTAAAGATACCTAAGTTGGCCTAGGATACCTAAGCGGGCCTAAGGATACCTAAGTAGGTCTAAGGATACCTAAGTGGGCCTAAGAATACCTAAGTGGGCCTAAGGATACCTAAGTAGGTCTAAGGATACCAAAGTAGGTCTAAGGATACCTAAGTAGGTCTAAGGATACCTAAGTAGGTCTAAGGATACCTAAGTAGGTCTAAGGATACCTAAGTAGGTTAAAGGATACCTAAGTAGGTTAAAGGATACCTAATAAGTAGGTCTAAGATACCTAAGTAGGTCTAAGGATACATAAGTAGGTCTAAGGATACCTAAGTTGGCCTAAGGATACCTAAGCGGGCCTAAAGATACCTAACGGTTGGCCTAGGATACCTAAGCGGGCCTAAGGATACCTAAGTAGGTCTAAGGATACCTAAGTGGGCCTAAGAATACCTAAGTGGGCCTAAGGATACCTAAGTAGGTCTAAGGATACCTAAGTAGGTCTAAGGATACCTAAGTAGGTCTAACGGGATACATAAGTAGGTCTAAGGATACCTAAGTAGGTCTAAGGATACCTAAGTAGGTCTAAAGATACCTAAGTAGGTCTAAGGATACTTAAGTAGGTCTAAGATACCTAAGTAGGTCTAAGGATACCTAAGTGGGCCTAAGGATACCTAAGTGGGCCTAAGGATACATAAGCGGGCCTAAGGATACCTAAGTGGGCCTACGGATACCTAAGCGGGCCTAAAGATACCTAAGTAGGTCTAAGGATACCTAAGTGGGTCTAAGGATACTTAAGCGGGCCTAAGGATACCTAAGTAGGCTTAAGGATACATAAGTTGGCCTAAGGATACCTAAGTTGGCCTAAGGATACATAAGTTGGCCTAAGGATACCTAAGTGGGCCTAAGGATACCTAAGTGGGCCTAATGATACCTAAGTGGGCCTAAGGATACCTAAGCGGACCTAAGGATACCTAAGCGGGCCTATGGATACCTAAGTTGGCCTAAGGATACCTAAGTAGGTTTAAGGATACCTTAGTTGGCCTAAGGATACCTAAGCGCGCCTAAGGATACCTAAGTTGGCCTAAGGATACCTAAGCGGGCCTAAGGATACCTAAGTTGGCCTAAGGATACCTAAGCGACCTAAGCGGGCCTAAAGATACATAAGTTGGCCTAAGGATACCTAAGTATGTCCAAGGACACCTAAGTAGGCCAAAGGATAGATAAGAGGGACTAGTGATACCTAAATGGGCGTAAGAATAGCTAAGCGGGTCTAAGGATACCTAAGTAGGTTTAAGGATACCTAAGTAGGCCAAAGGATAGATAAGAGGGACTAGTGATACCTAGGTGGGCCTAAGTATACCTAAGGATATCTAAGGACACCTAAGTAGGCCTGAGTGTTTGATATGGTGTAAGATAGGCGACTATATGACATTTAGCTAGGCGACTATATCGCATTCAGCCATGAAGTATATACCTGTTCGCCATATTGGATTATACAAATATATATAGTAGACTATTGTGTTATGCTTCACCAATTGCTAAACAAAATTATGCGCAGTAGGGGATGCGCAATGAACTAGGCTGGAAAAAAAAATCGCCCGGTGACGTTTTGAAAGGTAAGCGCGCGCGGGGCCATACGGGTCCTATGATAATTACTATTAAGTACTACTACGGGTGCTGGGTCCATAGCAGAAACTGTAGCCGTGGGCTCCGTCGAAGCCTTTGCTGCTTTCGGTACTTGCGCCAAAGAAGCAACCTCTCTGGTTCACGATGCTTTAACGAATGTAAATGAGGTCTAATGGTGTAAATTGTAAAAGCTTCTTTCTTTAATTGGGTTCTCTGTGGAATATATCCGCGCGAGGAATGAACAACAATAGACTGCTGGTCAACTCTGCTTGCAGACTCGGATTTCAAGATGGCGGACGCGTACGAGTTATTTCGACGTTTGAGTGCCGGGCAAAATTTGATAGGAAAACTTACAAAGAAGGTCTAGAAAAGTTTAGGGTGAGTGTTTATTGTTCCATTGATGTGTCATAGTTATTTTGGTGTTTTGAGAGTAGTTTGGCGTGCTACAAACTACGATTGTGACTAAACTCTAAAGCCAAAACTAGGCAAAGGCTGGTTCACACTTGTGACATAAGGTAGTATATATAATCATAAAAATGTTCATACTTGTGACATACATGTAAGCATAGGAAAAGCAACATATGCAGCCGCACGAATTACGGTCGTTTCGCCCCCAAGTCGTTTCGCCCCCAGTCGATTCGCCCCCAACTCCAGGTCGATTCGCCCCCAATCTGGACTGTAGTCGATTCGCCCCCACTTCAAGTCCATTCGCCCCCAGTACCGAACGAGTACCGAAAAGAGTTTATGAAGAAAAAAGAAAACTTAAGTTAACTTTGATCGAACTTTCAAGTTGGAGAAAACTGAAGTCTTACTCATGATTTCAGCCCGGCCTAAATTGTATAAACTTCATGTCTACCTGCTTTAGTGCTTGCACACGATCTGAAACTCCCACGATCTATATTTCCATGGTCTATTGCCATGTCATCAAGTTATATGTCTGACCTTCTGGAATCTACAACACGAACTGAAATAAAATAGGCTGGTCGTTTCGCCCCCAAATCCCCGCGGCATTTACACAAACTTTGTCAAACTTTGATCTGTTTGTGGCCTTTATTCAACGTCTTTCATTCAATAACGGCTTTTATTCAACATCTCGTTCGTTTGTTGGCTACTTTAGGTGTTTTAATTGCTCTAAATAAAGTAGGCTGGTCGTTTCGCCCCCAAATCCCCGCGGCATTTACAAAATCTTTGTCAAACTTTGATCTGTTTGTGGCCTTTATTCAACGTCTTTCATTCAATAACGGCTTTTATTCAACTTTCGGTGTTTTAATTGCTCTGAGAATACTATGGACTACAAAAGTTACTATTCTCTCGTTCCCTCCCCCCAGCAATAAATTAACAACGTGTCCCCATCCCCTGCGTCTGTTTTTGTTTCCTTCTGTACATTCAATATGGCGGTCGGTCGCGTTCGGTCATACGTGGAATCGTAAGTGACTTTATTCAAAGTTTATACTATTTCAATTTCAACTTGGTTTATGGTATCGACTTGAAGTGGGGGCGAATGGACTTGAAGTGGGGGCGAATGGACTTGAAGTGGGGGCGAATCGACTACAGATTGGGGGCGAATCGACCTGGAGTTGGGGGCGAATCGACTGGGGGCGAAACGACTTGGGGGCGAAACGACCGGATACCAGCCGCACTATGTGCTAAATTAATCACCACAGCTGCCTGGAAATGCTTATGTTTACGTCACCCGGTTCACACACAAGATACATGTATTCCTTATGGCGTTATGCTGATGGCAGCTTATGTTGCCTAGCCTGCAATGCAGGCGTTTCTAGTGTTTTTCCCCGCTTTCGTGGACGTTTTCCGCTCGCGAACGAATTTCAGACGAGTAGGAATGGAGCGAGGACGAAAAGTGAGAGAAAGGGGGAGGGGAACATGTATGTTGTCTGGTTCACACTTGTGACATAACAACATAAACATAAGAAAAAGGAATGAGTTCCTTTTTCTTATACTTTAATATGCTTAGGTCATGCTGGTTCACACTTCTTTTTCTTATGCTTAATATGTTTATAAATGCTTATGTCACAATGTGAACCAGCCTTAACTACAGTCAAGATGCAAACTTCTTCGCTATTGCCCCGATATGGCTGGCAGCAATTGCTGTTTTAAGAGCTATTGCTGAATATTGCTGTTTTCAAAAACTTTATTGCTGTTTTTGAAAAACAATATGTATTGTCTTTTGCCTTTTTTCAAATGATATATCGGCACAGCAATTGCTGATTTGATTGTACAAAACCCTGATTCGTAATTATTTAGTTTACCTGGTTCGCTATCTTGAACATCGAAAGAACCTGCACGAAGTTAATAACCCGCTTTTTTTCTCTCAACCGCAAAAACACACAAAACGTTTAAGAATTTGATGCCCTACTTTTCGGTTCAACGGCTAGAAGTTAAACAACGCAAAAAGGTGTTCGTCCTACACAGGGTAGGTATTTAGAGTTTTTGTGTCCTAAACAGGGTCAGGGTTTCAAACCTTCAGCTAATACCCAACATGGGTCAAGTGAACATTTGTTTACCTGTGAATCCTAAATTAGTGAGCACTCACCGTTGACGGTTAGCGTTTTTCGTAATGTAGGGTTAGGCTATGAATTAGTTTGCAGTAACATTCAATAAGTATTATGTTCCTGTGTTGTTTAGTGAGTTAGGCCTAAAATGCTAAATTAGTGTGCACCCATTGTTGACAGTTAGTGTTTTTTTAAATGTAGGGTTGGCTTTGAATTAGTTCAGAGGGCTATTGATGAAGTCAGTTTACCCTGGGAATGGTTAGGGTTTAGGAAGGAAAAAAATAGACTGATGGATTTCTTTGTCGTTTGGTTTGTGGTTTAAGGGTTGTTACTGAGTTAGAGTTGCTTTGGTGTGGGTTTTGAGGTTACTATGAGTGACAGCTTTTATCTGACACCACAAATGTTTACTAATACTCATTTTATTTGGAATACTGCATTGATTCTACTTCCTTTACAATAATGTCTTCACCAAACATCAACTTTCAACATGAATTTAATCGGCAAACCAACAGATATATTTAACAAAAATACAGCCGACCGACATGACATTAACAAATTTGCTAACCATCCTGGCCGACATATTTTTATTCGTGGATTCAAGAAACAAAACCACTTCCCTTTTAACTTGTTTCATACAGTAAAACTACAACACATACCGTAAACGGCTTAACAAGTCTAGTTTTTAAACAATCCTGATATACATGTACATGTATGAATACAATGTAGAATGAGGAATCGAGCTAGAGTAGAAGAGAGGGAAAAGTATGGAAGCCCACAAGCTCACACCGAATTCCAAAAGCTCACACCAAATTCCAAAAGTTCTATACAGCACTATACATCACTATACAACACTATATAATAATATAATAATACAGCACTATCAGTCTGAGCACTATACATCGCTATCTATAGGCGCTTTGCACTTTACGTCATAGCGGCCATGTTGGTGTACAGTTAACAATAGATTCTTTGTTAGCTACTTTTGTTCGACTGTACACCAACATGGCTGCCATGCCCTTTGTCATTTGAATCTCTGAGGATTGAGTGCAAACCATCCGTTCAGCCCTATACCGCACTTAATACATCGCTATACAGCACTATATAGCCCTATACAGCACGTACTATACAGTACTATACAGCACTATACAGCCCTTACCTTATGAAATTCTAGTATACTACAAATATATTTGAACTTACCTAAAAAGTGTGCTTTCCCGACAAACAAAAAGTGTACTTACAGTATACTGTCTTATATGATACTTTTTTTCACCAGAAGTTTGAACACACTAATTAAAGTTACTTTTTCCCAGAGAAAAGTATACTTTAAGTACACTTCCATCAATATAATTGTGTTATGAATTTCTTCTCCTTGTACATGTAGAGGGATATAGAGGGCTGTAGCTAGACCCTGGTGCAAAACCTGTACGAATAGGATCCTGAATAGGATTCTACACAGGAACATAATCCTGAATAGGATCCTATGTAGGAACATAATCCTGAATAGGATCCTATGTAGGAATAGGATCCTGAATAGGATTCTACATAAGGAACATAATCCTGAATAGGATCCTATGTACGAACAGAATCCTGAATAGGATCTTATGTAGGAACAGGATCTTGAATAAGTATGATCCTGAAAAGGATCCTATGTAGGATCCTATGTAAGATCCTATACAGGATCCTGAGTAGGATCCTAGATAGGAACCTCCTCTTGAATAGGATCCTGAAAAGGATCCTACATAGAATCCTATACAGGATCCTGAGCAGGATCCTACATAGGAACAGTATCTTGAATAGGATCCTATATCAGGATCCTACATACAATGTATATATATATATACATGTAGAAAAATGCAGCTCTTAATTGAATAGGATCCTACATATAATTATGAATAAGAATCCAAGTAGCATCTTATAGGAATTGAATCCTATGACATAGGAAATTCTTGAAAAAATTATATAATCTTTCTAGGAACAGAATCGTTATAACTGAATTAACTGAAAAATGTCATGCTCAATTTTTGATGACCCCACCCCTCCAATAATTTCCCCTCTAGCTTTCTATGCCCCCTCCCCTGCATGAAAATTGGGGACCCATCTCCTTTTTCCACCATCCAGCCCCCCTCCCCCTGTAATTAATGACCAGTTCCTGATTGTTATTTGTTGTTGAGAGAATAAAAAAACTCTAACATTAACAATCTTATCCTGGTTGTTTTAAACTAAAGATTATGATATTACTCACCAATTTGGCTGGCTTGTCCAAAAAGAAAATTCCCATTGTTTAATTAAGCAAAATATGTTCATCCAGCCCCTTAAAAGTGTGCTTTCATTGAGAAATTCGAATATAAACATGGAAGACACACAGTTCCATTTTAACCACAGGCAGTCCAAGCTATTGATTTAGGAATGTATGGGATTTTTTTAGAAAAAATCTGAAACTGTAGTAAAACAAGAAAAAAAGTCATGAAATATTACCTGTATGTTAAGAAGTTGTTCCTTTTCATCACTGTTGTGTTTAATTTTGGTTTGAGGCAATTCTATAAACATTTTGGCTTGGGCTACCTGTGCTTCAACCGAGTGGCCTAGAACCAAGTCTATACCCATATTTGGTAACAGTTGCACATTTCAAATAGCAAGAGGCCATTTTGTTGCTGGAGTTTTAAACTCGCTTTAATAGAAGGTCATTTCAACAGCATTTCAATGCCAATATTCACCAGATGAAAGATAATAACTGCTCCAAGTGAGAGGCAGTTTCAGTTCTGGAAAGAGACTAAGATGAATTCCTGAAGAAATCTGTGCAGTACTAGGTGAGCGGAAATTTATGAGCAACATGAACAAATTAACGAACCGAACACACTGAAAGTTGCTATCTATAGCCTATAATAGTTGGAGCCCTGTAGTTAGTGTACTTGAATATATTCCAAGATATGTTTGAAGAAACTATTTATGAAAGCTTCAAGAGCTCAAGTGTAGTTTATGATTGCAATTGAAATTTCTTCAAGAGTTGAGATGGACTTAGCTGAATTAGCTTCATTGAGATTCACTGTACTAGTAATAATTAATTCAAACATTTTGCCTTTTTGGAACAACAAAACTCACATGATCATGTCCCGGGTCTTGTTAATCCCTTTTCGAATTTTATCATTCTAAAATGTTTGATGTTGGAGTGCTTCTCAATATACCCTATTCAACACAATCACCCACAAAACCGAAGTCATTTTGGTAGAAACAGAAGTGGGATGTAGAAAAATATTTGTCAGTTTCCGGTTGGCAAACCGCCACGGGACTTTATACACCACAGTACTCATCTAAAATCGTAATTCTTATTGTGGTTAATTGTTTTTACAGGCTTTGGATTAAAGATGAAAGACCAAAGTTTTTAACCCTTTCAGCCCCAAAAGTGACATCCAAATTCTTTTCTCTATTCATTTGGATACATTTTGATCAACTACAAATACTCATGATCTGCCTGCTTCCTTTGATCACCCTTGGGGCTAAAGGGTTAATTCTTGAAATCATCACCCGGCCAAGTAGTGAGTGAAGATCAGAATCATTTGTTATTAAAACTGTATACATGTAGTTTGTAAAACCTATAGCTATATGACGTAATAAACTAAAAGTTAGAATGGCATGGAACATTAATTATTAACTCTGTTACTTTTTGCCGAAACCTACATGTAAGCTAGGTTTTAAAGGGGCTATGTTAAGGTGTTACACCTGTATATATATATATATAGTCATTCTCTTTACATACAATTTGTTTGTCATTTTTGCTTTCATTTTAACCACTCCACATACATCTACATTGTATGTGCAAGGTTCCTCGGTTCATTTCAAAATCTCTGAAAATAACTGTGCATTCCAAGTACATTCAGTGGTTTTTAGATTTTCTCCAAAATCTAATATTTTTCACACAAAAAGGACATCATTACAAATGCCTCTCATGACCACCATGACACAACCCCTTTAAACTCTAACCTTTAGTATACATAATTATTATTGTTCACATAAAACCATTAGAAGTCTGTACTTATGCAGGTATTATAAATCGATCAGTTTTAATTTATTTTTGACAGCAATTTGAGCATATTGTTTTAAGAATCTGTCTACACTGTAGTCATTCAAAAGCTCAAATTTCATCTCAGAAGTCACTGAAGCCCAGTTAAGGTGATGGCATTCCTACATTTTCCATGAGATGCAGTTTTTGTTACATATTAAGTCTCAACTCTGTAATTTTGATTCACTAAGCAATAACTTCTTTATAGTGTGGCCCAAAGGGAGTCCAATAAAATGTAAGATTTTTAGAGATGAGGTCTTACCCTCTAATTTAGGTGACATTAACTTTGATTAGTAAATAGTCAGACCATTAAGACTCTTAGACTAGTAGAATATGACATTTTTGAATTGGACTACACATGTATTGTATATTCATGTATAAAGTTGAACTACACGTACATGTACAGTTTGTAAATGAATAGTTTTAACTTATTTATAGAAATAGGAGTATTTTACTGTCTGGTGATTGTAATGATACATGTAACTCACTTACATGCATGTTTCTATTAAACTATACATAGAGTTTAAAACAATTACTGTGTTATTTTCATGTTTATATGACAACTACATGTATGGTACAATTTGGGTGTAAGGATCCTACAGGGAATAAGCCCAGGATCCTACAGGGAATAAGCCCAGGATCCTACAGGGAATAAGCCCAGGATCCTACAGGAATAGCCCAGGATCCTGCAGGAATGGTCCAGGATCCTGCAGGAATGGTCCAGGATCCTTCACAGGATCCTGTTAGGATCCTGTTAAGATCCTGTAGGATCCTGTTAGGATCCTACAGGATCCTGTACAAGATCCTGTAGGATCCTGTACAGGATCTTGCTAGGATCCTACAGGATCCTACAGGATCCTGTAGGATTTAAGATCTTGTACAGGATCCTATGTAGGATCCTGAATAGGTTCCTCTAGGATCCTGTCCAGGATCCTGTCCAGGTTTTGCACCAGGGGAGTGCCGTGAGTCGGCTGTAGAGGGCTGGATAGGGTGTATGGCACTGCATGTATACTGGGTATATAGTGCTGTATACATGTACATGTAGGCTGTATAGGGGTGTATATATATGGTGCTGTATAGGGCTGCAGTGAGCTGTAGAGTGCTGTATAGGACTATAGGGGGCTGTAGAGGTATAGTAGTACAGTCTGTATAGTGCTATATACAATGTAGTGCTGTATAGAGCTTTTGGAATTCGGTGTGAGCTATTGGAATTCGGTGTGAGCTATTGGAATTCGGTGTGAGCTATTGGAATTCGGTGTGAGCTATTGGAATTCGGTGTGAGCTTTTGGAATTCGGTGTGCACTTGTGGGCTTCCGTAGAAATTAAGCAACACTCTTGATTTTTCCATGTCTTTTATCTCAAACTAAAAGTACGGTATGCTTAATAAGTTCAAGTCCGACATTTTGTTGGCGACGAAGTCACAAAATAATAAGCCTTTATATAAGGCCAATTGTTATAAAAGAAAATGTTGGACTTGAACACCCAGTTCAAGTCCTCCACTCCTTGAATGCCTTAAATTTCCTGATATTTGTTAGCCTTAACAAGCTTACAAGTTTTGATATGAGAAACAAACCTACAGTAATTCCAAAAGATTACACATAAAATTGGAAGTTCTATATATTGTGTGGGCAGATAAACATTTGGCATGTCCTTTCTTACAGAATGCGGGCTGTTAATTGCTGCGCAGATTAAAGTGCAGTATTATATTGTAGGTATGACAAAACAAGCGAGTTATATATACAGGTTGTTTCTCATTTCAGGTTGTTATTCAAACAACCTACATGTACATGTAGGTTGGAATATCAATGATTCTAAAAAGGGAATTTTTATTTTTTGGGACTCATAAAAAAGGGGCTTTAGTTTTTTTTTTGGAGGGGGGGGGATTTAAAGTTCAAGTAGCACCATAAAACAACATTAACTATTTTTACTCCAAATTCTATTTCTGATATACTTCAGTTGTCTAACTTAGTTTTCTTTGAGAGGCAGGAGCAGAAATAAAACTAGAATATAAACACTACCCGAATTGCGGGATTGATTCATCTTGTGATGTCACAATGAAAACCTACAGGATTTTATTGCAGTAGTTTTCTCTAGGGAAGGAGTTGATTCATCTTATGACACCACAGGATCTACGAAAAGTAACCAAAATTAGGGATTAAATGCCAGAAATGTTACAAAATTTGCAAGATTAATACCTTTTTGTGAGAAACAAACACAATAGTACAATATAATTTTTTTGACATTATACTTGCACTTTTAAATGAAATTCACCCACCCCTCCCCTACAAAATATTTTTTGACAACCCACCCCTTCCTCTACTTCCTCCCCCTTCCCTAGCTACCACTGCCTCTCCTCCTTTTTACTTGTCCCCCCTGACACACCTTACTGTACCACTTACCTTGACCTTACCTTACCAATCTCGCCCGGACGGGCTTAACTTGAGCTTGTCATGAGGAATGCCTGGTAGATATACTCGGTAATCCAGTGGATTATCAAACTGCCAAAGCGCTTGTTAATTTGAACACCATCGTTTATTCTCCAAGTGAGTAATCGTCGAACCTAGTCCCTCTCATTATATGTGCATGCGTACATGTACTACTGTCTAACAACATCGAAAACATAACATGGACGATATTAAACCGGGACGAATCTGTAACACCGATGAAGTTTGTGTTCATAGTTGACTCTGTGTTCTTTTATGAAAGCTGCATCAACTCAAGGGAAGTACAACTGTAAGGAAGCTAAATCCAGAAAAAAATACATTGTTTATGGACTTTATTATGGTTCCACTCGTACTTCAAAACAAACTTTGTCAACTGACTTAGAGTAATTACTGACCTAAAATAAAGACCAAAAAAAAGCGCATCAACATTGTATCAAGAAGAAGATTTTTACGATTCAAGAGCTAAATAGTATCTCGATATTGAACTAACGAGTGCAGAGGATCTTGGAGTAGCTGGCTCGTACTCGTTAGACTCAGCTTTTCCAATGGAATAAAACATTGATCCACTAGCTGTGTCTAGAAAAAAATGGAAGTAGCTCAAAGAAATTCTGTATTATATTATCTTGTACTCTAATCAAAGAATTGCTCAGAGAATGTGAAAAGATGTAAAAATGGATAAATGATCGAGAACTTACACGGAAATAACTCAAAACATTATCAACAGTTATTTCACTTTCCCGTTTCCATGCGGTCTGAACAATAATTGCAGATCTAAAATGTCAAGTGAGACTATCCCCACCCCTCAGGTCTAAAATGTCAAGTAAGACTATCCCCACCCCTCAGTTAAGACTATCCCCACCCCTCAGGTCTAAATGTCAAGTAAGACTATCCCCACCCCTCACTTAAGATTATCCCCACCCCTCATCTCTAAAATGTAAAGTAACACTGTTAGAATAAAATGAATTTTATTTTATATCATTCCATCAATAGTATGATATCAAGAACCGGCGGCTTTTCCTGAAGAGGTCTGTTTTAGATGGATTAAAGGCTCAAGACTTTTATATTGGAGCTATTGTAAATATTCACTCACGACAGGTATGTATTCAGTGACATACAGCTTTTAAATATACATATATTTTACATACAGTGTACATATGTAACTACATTTCAAATTGCATCATGCAACATGCATTTTAAGGTTATCGTATAGCTTCAGAGCCGAATTTTTGATTTTTTTTTTTTTTTTCACGTAAAAACAAAGTTTAGAGTGTTAAGTATCCAACAGAAAAAAAAATGGTTGAATTTTCTTTTATCTAGACGGAGACATATCAAAAAGAAACATTTTACCGAAGATTGCGTTACATATTTTGATTGACAGCTCATACACCACATCAATCGTCATGAGCATTCAACCGTAGCTAAGCGCGGGAGTAGTTGTTTACTGTTCAGTTCGGAGTTCGCTCTGTGGCTTGTTGTCAGCGTTGTATCGAATCGTTTCTCACATAAACATGTCATCGTCAATTTGAAGCGTATTCGCTAAAATTATCCGTAGATGTCTTCTTCAAAACAAGTATCTGGTCCTTGGAGTTCAAGAAAGAGGAACAAATCAAAGAAATGTTCGAAATTATATATTCTTATTACCAGTGGCTAAACTATTTTGTTGTACATTTACAGGCCACTTGATTCCTCTTAAGTATTTCTACAACAACATGCCCAATCTCTGACATTTTCCGGAGCATATATTCACGAGCTGATTCTTCGGGTAATTTATCTGTCGTCGTGCTTTTCTTTCGTCTTCCGCGTCCGTTTGGTCTGCTTTCATTGTGCTTTGGTTTTGCCTTCTTCTTGTCTTTAGCTGGTTTATCCTTTGCCGTTTCAATTGCCTTATTCTGGCGTTTGACCGGTTTATTCTTGGTTTTGCCCATAATGAAGAGTGATTGAAAACGCGAAACTCAACTGACCGCGAAGACCTTTGATTGTATTGCTTTCATGCTGCTGGTGGGAAGCCAGTTTTGACTGTGACATTTCCCAGTCACTGGTTGAACATCATTGGCTGCTTTTTATAGAAGGTGTTTGATTGCTGTGAAAGAGGCGGGGCACCAGAATCAGTCTCGCCGGCCGGCTAAAACTTTTCAGAGCGTTTTCTTGACTTTCTATTTTCGTTCTAAACATAGTTTGAAAAAATCTCCAACTCGACGCGAATTTGTGCGAATTTCTTCAAATTTTCACAGATTGTTCGCAATTATATCAGCTAAAAAATTGTGTCGGCGATTTTTTAAATTTTAAAAAGAGAGGCGCTGAGAGCGATTCTCGCAACTATACTTACATGTAGATTGTGCGTTAGCAGTTTCACGAAGACCAAAATATCTTCAGAACGGCTTCGAATTTCCACAATCGCCGACACAATTTCGTAAACAAGGACTGTGGGAGTCCAGAAAAGCAAACCGATCTTAAATTCATTAAATTGCCGTGGAGTTGGAGCTTTTGGAAACCAACTCGCTTGTTCGGAAAAGAAGTTTATTTAAAAATCGCACTTTTATCAAAATTACAAACCTTAGGTATATCGTTGTAGCCAATTTTATAAGCTTTAAAATGAGGTATAATTTATCTAAATACGACGAATATTCGAGACGCTACTTAATTTTATCCGGAACAGTACCCTGAAGGTATACGATAACCTTAATACAAGGGTGTCATCAATTTAGAAAGTAGACTGTCATATTAAGAAGAATTGAAATTTGCTGTACACATATGGTTTTGAGCTCAATTTGGGATTAATTCGCACAAGTGTGTTTTTCAATGAGCATTAAAATTGTGTGAGCCTGCAGGGTGAATGCAGTTTGAGCTCTTTGAAAAACACACAAGTGTGAATTAATATAAATACCCAGGTATAGGATGCATCTGTGTATTTCCCAAACTAATGCATGTGTACATGTAAGTTTTATAAATATGCTATGTTTCGCATCAGGTGGCATATGATATACATGTACAGTGTAATTGCAAATTACCATAAAAAAATGTATGCACAAATTGCATTATGTGGGAAAAAAGCAAGTTCGGGGGTAAGCTCGGTTTCAGCCGTTTGGGTGTTGTTTCTCCAAAGCCTCCCCCCACTAATGGCTGGACACATGGTCAACACACCATGTCCATGTCGTCATCTAATTAGAATTAAAATACGATTCAATTTTTTGACAAGCAACTGTTTACCCTTTCACATGTAGTGTAGGTTAGATTCCAGTAAACTTTCAAAATACATTGGAATTCTTTAAACTAAAACTCCAAATGTGAAATGAATTCTCAAGGACAACAAAAATTAATGCCATGTAAAATTACTGAGAAACCAGGCTTTATTTGTTACTCTTTAATCATTTATTAATGCAGATCAAGACAGAAATTAAAACCCAAAATTCATAGGGATGAAGCTCAGATATGATCTCAGAACTACACTGTACATGTATTCTGAGCTAGAGTCGATTATTCCTGCTCAGTATTTGGGTAGAGTATGTCTTTGAGACATTAAAATATTTTACGAACTTACCGTACATAGGATTTTAAGAAGAAGAATTATTGTAAAACTTGTTTGATGGAGCGATTATCAAGGGAATTTTGATTGCAGAGTACCGGTATTAAACGCGTAAACATGGCCTGCATCATGATCAGACGTGATTTCCCCTCTTTGTCCGTCTCTTTTCTCCGATGAAGGCAGCACTAATTTTCGTTGAAGTAAGATCATGTACTAGGTAAAGTTAAGAGAAATAACGAACATTACAGACTTTGTGATTTCTGATCTAGTCACACATCTTGTCTCAGCTAATTGCCAGATACAAGACAGTGATGGTTTCCCAAGTGACTTTCCAGAGCTGTTGCATTTACTGACAGTGTCTTTTATAGTGAATCCTTGAATTATTCGAAGCTTTGAGAAGTTTTCAATCTAAATTTATAATTAAGCAAATATGTTCAGCTACAGGATTCTGCAAGTTGCATGATGAAGATTACTTTTGTAATTCTAGTTATACTGTTTAAATAAAGTGTTTTTTATTATTATATTATTATTACTCTTGACTAATACACGCCGTCAGCACAATCTACATTTACCATTCGCACGTAGGAATTGGGAACAACAGAAGTTTACCTACCATGCACTATTAGACTCAGGAACTCTTTAGACTCTGAAGTTATACAATCAACTACATTATCAATTTTTAAATCTTACTGGCACATAACTTAATTTCATAATAATCCTTGTTCTATTTCTATTTTATTTCAAACATTTATCTTTTCTGTTTTCCATATATTAGTGAAATATATATTTTTAATACAGGACCTCCCTGAAAATCACAAATTGTGAGTGGAGCTTTCCTGTCAAAATATTATTATTATTATTATTATTAAGTTTTGTATTGAGCATGGCTTATTAAGTTAACTAAATCTCAACAGTTGACATTATGTTTACTTTGTTGTTGTTTCGATCAGCTTACAATTACAGACTATGCTGATAGCTTCACCACAACAGGACTCAAGACCTTAAATGAGAAGTAATAATATAAATATAATTTAGAATATTAATTGAAACCCGTGGGGGCGCTAGGTGGGGATTTGATTTGAAAAAGTCCCAAATGTAAGAAAATACCCACCCACCCACCCCCTAGGGCAGTCTTTATGCAGTCAAATGGGACCAAATCCCACCCCCAGAATTCTTTCTTCCCAGCCTTAGGTATTGTCATATATAGCATATCTTAGTACAGATTGGTAAGAACTGTCAGGGTATTCAAGTGAATTTTAAAGCATTTAGAATTTTGTGTGTTCATTACTCAGGGAAGTCTAGGGAAGTGATGTCTGTGAAAGATTGAAGATATAATGGCACATGTTTCTGTTTCATTGGTCAGTCACTAAATGAGTATCCACCTAGCTAAGACTTCCCCTAATAATAATAATTATTATAACTTCTTGAAATCCTTTTTAGAGAGTTCAGTCAGGAATAATAATGAGCTACATGTATTTATTTACTACAGACATTTTCTGGAGATTTTTGCAACACTGCATATGTTAACACCACTTTCATTATTTCAACACTTTTAAAATCAATCTACCATGACAAGCACAGCCTAAAATCGTATATGCTCAAAAGCTACCAAATACCGTGATTTTCAGATGGTACAAGGTCGTCTGCTCAGGCTATAGCTATCGAAGGGCCTGAAACATTTCTAATATTTAAGAAAAGGAAATGGTGGGGAAATTATCTTATTGTCTGATGGGGAAATCTTACTGAGGGCAAAAACTCAAATTGCATTTAAACAAGTCCATCAAAACTGTCTCGACCAGTTGCTTATCAACCTCCCTAATTTAGGCTCGTAAAAATATACTTTGAGGAAAGCTTTAAGAAAGGTAAACTGGAGCTCTTGGAAGTTGTCGAATTGTAGCTGAAATTGTTCAGTTTTATGCGAGTTAATTTGACTCGAACTTGACTCGTACTTGACTTGACTTTGAGACTGCCTATTGTAAATAAATATAAAACTCCGCCAGAATTCCCCAAGCCTGATCAACACACAAAAATCTAAATGCTAAAATTCATTTAAATACCCTGACAGTTCTTACATGTATCAATCTTTCTATACTTCTTTTGTATCAGCACAGAAAGCTTGGTTGCGATACATTCAATATGAAATGAAATATCAAATAAGTGAAAGTAGCTAGACATTTCCTTGTCAAAATGTCTCACCATCTTGAAGCAAATTGAGTACAATCCCGACCCCCTGAGGCCACAAAATTTGTCAAATGATGCACATATCCCCACCTCCCCCGGGGGGTTCATTTTATAAGTGCATATTAAGTAACCTATGAATAAATACAGCTTTATAGTTAATTAATTAATTCAATTAATACTGCATTATTACTAGCTTCTATGTGCCTCTAAAATAAAATGATAATTATAGAGAAAATATATAAATACTCCTAAAGAGTTATGTTCTCTTTAAATAGCCTGTGAGGGAGGTTATTCCAATAATCCCTCGCAACTGAATATTTAAAGGTGGCTTGGCCAACAGAAGTGATTCACCTCTAAACGCTTTACTTCACTCTACCCTCGGCTGATAAAATATTATGCTTATGAAATTTCATGCAACATTTCAGGTTGTGGCTTCTAAATTATCATCATACGATTATAAAGTACTGTAAATACCCTATTATAGGCTGCTCCCCAAACTTTAGATCCTTTTTGGGAAAAAAGTTGGAAGAGTTTGCTAATTGTCATTCCAAGACCAAGTCATGCCAACTGCATCTTTCCTTGTCATTTGTTGTGAGTGTTTTTTTTCTCCCTAAAGTCCGGGTGCGGCTTGTACGCAGGCTTTTTCAGATTGAAGTTCGTGTGAGATATCCAAAAATGAGCCCTGACAACTTTTTTGTGTTGTTTTCTTTTCGTAACATTCCTTCACAATCCAATTTGTGTTTAATTAATATTGTGGTTCCGTAAAGGTGACATTTTGTGAAGTTTGATTGGTTCGAGTCTCGTTCTTTGATGTGCTTATTGAAAGACTAAAATTCAACGAATTCTGGAGAAATATTCAGATTCAAGAAGTGGATCACATATCCAGAACACTTTGGGTATAAAGAAGTTGTTTGTGCAACTCACAAGTCACGACACATGGCAAATTATAATATTGTCAACAAATCCAAAACTTCACATCTCAGTGTTTTGATTTGAGAGATTTGAGACTCCAGCACTTTTTGCAGATCATGCAAACTGTTCACGAAGTAAAATAAAAATCATCCAGAACATTTAATTTGTCTATAGTGAATTTTTAGTCCGATTTCAAAGCGGCAACCATTAATATATACGCGAAGCTAATTGATATTCAAATCAGTTTGCGGAAAACTTCAAACATTATGCACCGTGGCAATTTGAAAGACGTGACTTCCACACCTTTGAAAATGGATTTAAATTAATAGAAAGAACTCGAGTATTTTATTTAGTAAACATTTCACTTTGAGGTAAAGTTGAGAAGCTGTGTGGTGCTTTTTAATAGGAACTACAATGCAATCAAAACTTAGTTCCCACACCCCAGTTTTGTGTCAAAATCCAGACACATTGTCTGCACGGCTGAGAGAATTCAATGCAAGTGCGATCTTGCAGAATCATAGCATTTCTTGAAAACATAAGGCAGCAATTTCTAGTAAGTAGTAATTCCCAAGTGGAGATTGTTACTAGTGAGTGCATTATAAAATGTCTGAAACATTTTCGTTTACGTGCTTGCATGCTCACATAGATTTAAGATCTAAACCTGTCAAACCTTAATGTTCAGTCGTAATTGTCCTTGTATCATATATGCATGCGAAATGTACTTCTAAAGCTGTAGTGTAACCATAAGTGTAAAGTAAAATGTTTCTTTAAGTTCGCTAAAGTTGGGGTGCGGCTTATATATTTCCTTTAAGTTTTCAAATTGATCTCAAGATAAGATCGCAAGCCTAAAGTGGGGGTGCAGCTTATATGCAGGGTGCGGCTTATTAATGCAGGGTGCGGCTTATAGGCGGTCTTTTACGGTATGATGTGT